>JASDQU010107973.1:123603-145691 GCA_032191745.1 Picea mariana | reverse complement strand
CCAGCCCCTCCTTACATGCATCTGTGCACACTACGTAATCCTTGTTTGTATCTGCAATCCTCAGGATTGGAGCACTAGTGAACAGTTGCTTCAGTCGCTGGAAGCTTCTCTCACATTCATCAGTCCACTGAAATTTCTTCTCCTTCCTTTGCAAGGAAGTGATAGCATGAGCTATCCTTGAGAATCCAGCTATAAACCTCCTATAGTAGCCTGTCATACCCATAAAAGATCTAACTTCTATCACATTCCTTGGCACTGGCCATTCTCGAATGGCCTGTACCTTCTCAGGATCCACAGTGATCCCCTCCTCTGATATAATGTGTCCCAAGTAATGGATTTGCTTTTGGTAAAATGAGCACTTGCTCAGTTTTGCGTACAGCTGGTGTTCTCTCAACACCTGTAGTACCATTCTAAGGTGTTTTTCGTGTTCTTCCTCTGTCTTGGAATACACCAAGATATTGTCCAAGAAGACTATGACAAACTTGTCCAGATAACTTCTGAACACTCCATTCATTAAGCACATAAAGACAGCATGCGCGTTGGACAATCCAAACGGCACCACTGTAAACTCATAATGACCGTACCTTGTTCTGAAGGCGGTCTTGCTGATGTCCTCATCCCTTATTCTCACTTGGTGATATCCAGATCGGAGATCTATTTTTGAAAATATTTTTGCATCCTTCAACTGATCGAAAAGATCATCAATCCTCGGCAGAGGATACTTGTTCTTGACAGTGACCTTATTCAACTACCGAAAGTCAATGCACAGCCTCAACGTCCCATCTTTCTTCTTCACGAATAGGACTGGGGCTCCCCATGGTGACACGCTGGGACGAATGTAACCTTTCTTTAGTAGATCTTCGAGGTGCAGTTGCAACTCTTTCAGCTCTGGTGTACTCATTCTATAAGGAGCTTTCGAAACTGGAGTTGTTCCAGGCATCAAATTTATAGAAAAATCGATGTCCCTCCTCGGAGGTAGTCCAGGTACCTCCTGAAATACATCCTTGAACTCCTTAAGTACTTCATGGTCTTCCAAATTCGATACTACATCTTGGGATGCTTCTTCCACCCGAGCTGTGAATAATTGATAGCCTTTCTGGTAACATTTCTTTAGCTGCATGGCTGAGATTTCCCTCACAGCCACGGCTCTGGGAATTCCTTGGACTATTACCTGATTTCCCTCTTCGTCCAGACATGTGAACCTCTTGTTACAACAATCCAGAAGGGCATGGTGCTGGTCCAACCAGTCCATCCCAATTTAAGCAATCATATGAGCCTAAAGGCAGAATGTTCAATTAAGCCTTAGTGCTCATCCCTTTCATGTCCACCGAACAGGACTTAACCAATTCAATGACCTTCCTCTTGGTCCCTGTGGCTAACTACACTAACCAAGACTTCTCATGTTTTCTCTTCGTTAGATGCAAACTTTCCACCACTCTAGGATCTACATAACTATGGCTAGCCCTTGAATCAATTAAAATAACAAGTGATCGGTTGTTGATCATACCTTCCACTTCAATCATGTGCAATTGAAATTCCGCTTGCTTGTTGTCCAGGGCTGCGTAGATCCTCGACAATCTGCTGCCCATATCCTCCACTATTTCAGCTTGCTGAATAGTATGTACAGTTCTCGCCTTACCATTTTTATGGGGACAATATCTGTACTTGTGGGTTCCTTGACAGCCCCAACACTAAATGGGCATTAGTCTTTGTCTTTGCGCACCCTCTTCAGTCCTTCTCGGCTCTCTAAACGATGGTTGTTCCTGACGACTATTTCTAAAAAAGGTAGGCTTGTCTCCCTTCTGCCTCTGTTCTTTCTTAAACCTCTTCTAGTCATCCCAAGCCTTCTGAAAGGTAGGCTTTTCCTTTTGTTGTTCGTATAAGCATTTCTCCCTCCTTATGGTTTCTTCCATGCTCTTAGGATCATCATATTGAATCTTGTCACCAATGGAAGGTGGCAGTCCACTCAGATACCTCTGAATTTTAACAGCCTCGTCTTTGATGAATGGAACATACTTCAGTAGTTCCAAAAAACTTCGTTCATACTCATCAATGGTCATGCTGCCCAACTTGAGTTCGAAGAACTCCTTCATCTTTCTGCCATAGTATCTTTTAGTCAGGTATTTCTTCTCGAAATACCTCTTAAATTCCTTCCAAGTGACCTCTTTCTCTCTGATGTGATGCACCCGTACAAACTGATCCCACCACATGGATTCTTTTCCTTTCAGTTGGTACATTGCAATTCTTCCTTCTGCATGGGCAGAATAATTCTGTAGTTGGAAGTATTTCTTCATGCCAAGAAATCAGGTCTCGCTATCTTCTTCCTTCTTATGTTCTCCATCGAATGTTGGAGGCTTGATCTTGTTCATCTCCCCTTTCAATTCATCCTTTCCAGATGTTCGGTGTTTTCTGGTAGGGGACGGGCTTGAACTACTATGTGTCTCCTTGCAAGAATGCTTCAGGGAGAGACGATAATGTCTGTTACCACTCCTCGATCTTCTTCTCCCCTCAGGAGTTATGAAACTTCTTGCTCTGCTTGTGTCACTCCCTTTTTCCAATTTCTTTTCTATTCTTTCCAGGCTCTTCATCATTTTTAAATTGAATTCACCCTGTCGATCTCGAATTTTCATGAGCTTTCGGCTATCAGCTAGGCGAGCCTAGGCATCTTTCTACAATCTTTCTATGAGTTGCATCTTATGTTCTTCCTTACCCATATATTTTCCGTGCCCATTGGAGTTCGATCCTTCCACTCCCATATTGACATCCTTTCCTTCCCGTTCGTCTCTTGTTTCGGAGGCAATCATCACCTTTTCCCATTCCATACTCGGCGTTGGTTAACTAGAATTCTGAGCTCTATTGAACTCTGCACACGCACACTGCAATAAAATTCGAAGTTTGTCAGGCCATTACTCCTTCGGAACAATCTGTAACATTTATAAGCCAATACAAACAAGAACGAAAGACATTTCGATTCAATTAAGTTTTCTGAGCCCTCGTTTGGTTCTACAATTTTTTTGTGTTTTCGAAACTTTCATTTTCGGCACTTTGGGATTTCGGGACTTTGGTTCACAAAGATCCCATAGTTAGATATTCGTAACTAGAGTCACCCTTTTGCAACTCGCGATCTCGCGAAATCGTGAGTCGAAGACCCTCGACTCATTTCCTCTAACCGCCGATACCCGAGGTGCGACACGAGTATGGTTCCCTCCTTGCTAGCGTCTGCTACACATGACCGTAGTCTAGGGCTAAGTGCTAGCACCCTTCGCTATTCGCACCTTCGTGAGTTGTGGCATCCAACCCTGGTACCCCTTTTTCACAAAACCCCGAGAAGCGATGTTGACTTTTCTCCTCTCGTTCTCGCTACTTCACGACTTCGCAAGTCTCAATGTCGAGCTCCCATGGCCTTATCTCGCGAGTTACCGAAATCGCGAGTTACTTTATTCTCCGGGCCCATTGCACAGCTGTCGTCCTTCACCACCGTGACATGTGGTACGTTCAGGAGGGTCCACATTTCTTTGAACGACATCATCGGGTCCCACCACTCTCGCTTTTCTTCTCGACCCACTGGCACATGGTACATCTCCATGTGTCCACGTCTATTCCTAGTAAAATCCAATGGTCAGATCTTTCTCAGATCTACGGCACACATCCTTTTGGCGTTTTGGGGTTTCGGCATCGGAAGTTCATGTTTCCACACATCTTGAACTTCTATTTGCCGAAATCCCAAAATCATTGTCTATTAAACTACTTGATCCAACGGTCAAGTTCTTCTCCCCACGATCTACGGTGTAGATTGTTTCAGGATTTCACGTATCACGATTTCCACACTCCTATGCAATTTCAAAAGGGGTTTAAACCTGCGCATACTCTCCATATACGACGGTCACGAGGGTCTACCTTCCCTCCCGAACAGATCCTAAAGCTCTTACACTTCTGGTGTAGAGTCCTCTCTCCCTGTGGACTTATACCACACTAGTTGCGGTTTCATAACGCTGCTAAACCTCCTGAGCTCGTAAGCGCAGTTAAGCAACTACTTGACACTCTGGAACAAACCAAGGTCTGAAATTGACCATCCCAGGCCCAATTTCCTTCACATTCTCGGTCCAACGACCACCCCACTGGCCCATCTAGGCTCAGCATCGAAACCTTGGCTCTGATACCAATTTGTAACACCCCTTTCTCACTTCAACTACCCCGGGTTACTATAAGACTACTTGGAAGATAACTCAGAATAACTGTAGCGCACCTTGGCTACCAGGTAGGTGTTACTACGCGGAATAACACATTCTCATTCATAGTTAATCACGTGCATTTACGCAACGAAATACATTTAAGCTCAGAGTACTCATAAGAGACATTTTAACATAAATAATCCATGGCAAATACATTAATCCAAATGCACAGCAGAATGCATGATCATTTTAATACACAAAGATACAATTCATATTGATAAAATGTGATAAAACATAGTTAGACACTTATCTTGTAACAATGGTGAATCCACCAACCAAGTGCAGGCCTTCCACGAACCTCCCAGCCTTAGACCACACTGCTCATCATCTCAACAGTGGGTCACCCTCGAGCTGGGACCGAGCTCCACCCCAAGGCAAGGAATCCTAGGCTAGGCTGAGGTTACAGGGAAAACAACACAGAAATACCTGGAAGGATTCTTCCCAAAGATTCCATCTTACGCCCACTACTACCAGACTCTCATTCCCCACATGCTTGTTCCGCCCGGGAGTATACACCTTCACATGCACAGTCCATCGGTGCTAACCTCCCTCTCTGGGTCTCGGCAACAGGCTAGATCAGGAAGTCTCAGAGCCCGTAGCTGGTGTTGGACACTCTCTGGAAGAAACCACTTCCTAGTAAACTCTTTCACCTGGAAAGAGTTGCTCACAGGCCTGACAACCTATCTCTTCCAACCACAGTCGCCTCCCTCACCAGAAGAGAGGTCATACACAAGCTCAGCCCAAGCTTACTCTAGCTAGTATGCCACGCACAGTTCAGCACTGTGCGGCCGCAACAACCAATTGGGAAAAAAGAGACATAGACCTCTCAGAACAAGCTCAGCAATGGCAGCTAGGTCTCACGGTATTGATTTTCGAAAACTCCTGAGAAGCAATTTCCGTAGGGAATTACACAGGCTCCCCCCACCCCCGAAAAAATGGTCGTTTCCCATCCGCCCTGCCCAGGATAGACTCACGCTCTCATGTCAAGAATGCGTGACAGACAATCCACGCAAGAGTCAACGGAGGTTCCCACAGTTCAGAGGACATACTAGGGTTTTTCTGCAAGAGTCAGACCCCTTCCCTTCTGGAATTTAGTGAGTCCCCTCGAGGAGGAACCCCCAACATGGCTCATCGTGGGCTTTTATTGCATGGCCAGGGTTGACACGTGTCACCCATGCGGCTGCATGCGTTCCTACAACGTGCATGCCTCCCACCATTTGGAAAATCATATGTCCTTCCAAAAAAAGGACATAGGTTAAAACATATAATGCACATCTCTTTTGGAATAATATTAAAATATTATTCCCAAGGCTTAAGCCCCCTAGGCTCAACACTTAGCCCCTTTCCCACCTTCCAACCCCTAATTCCTTTCCCACTCTATGGATGTTCAGTCCCCCTTCACTCATTCATCGTGGTCGGTCTGCACCTAGCGGTGTTTATATTTTATTAATTGTTCTGCATACATACAAGTAATACAGCAGGCTCCTGGCCTTCAAACACTTAGGCTTCCTGGCCTAACAAACATATAAGCCTACCGGCTTATAGAAAACTTGGCTCACCAGCCTATAGAACATGTTTACAATTCATTTCATATATCCTGTTTTGCAATGGGGCTCGGCCTTGGGGACACTACAATCCCCCTCCCCTTATTTTTGCATTGTCCTCAGTGCAGCTATACACAGCATTTGCAAGCCTTTCAAAATTTTCAAAAAGATGCGGGTACTCTGCCTGCATTACTTCTTCATGCTCCCATGTCGCATCTTCAGGACCATACCAGGTCCACTGGACCTTTACAAGTTCTATAGCTCGATTTCAGAGCTGTTTGCTTTTCCTGTCCAATATGCGCACATGATGCACTTGCAGGACACCCTCTGGTTCCACCTGAATCACATTCCAATCGATAACATGATTAGCATCAGGTACATATTTCTTAAGTAGTGAAACATGAAATACATTATGTACAGTCATAGATGTAGGTAATGCAAGCATGTATGCAACCGGCCCGATCCTTTCCAGGATCTCAAATGGCCCACAAAATCTTGCTGCCAACTTGGCGCAGCTTCCCAGCTTCAGGGAACTCCTATTAGTTTTCACTTTCAGGAAAACATGGTCACCCACTTTGAATTCTCTATGGGTTCTATTACTATCAGTGTAACTTTTCTGCCTGTCCTGGGCAGCTTTCAGATTCTATTTGATTTTTATCATCTGATCTTCCATCTCTTTGAGTAGTTCGGGTCCAACTACTACTCTGTCAGCTGGATTATCCCAACTCACTGGAGTGTTGCACTTTCTTCCATAAAGTGCTTCGAATGGGATCATCTTCAATGATGCATGATACCCATTATTGTANTGTCTGTCCATCAGACTCAGGATGATACATTGTACTAAAGTTCAGATTCGTTCTGAATCCTTTGAACAGTCCTTTCCAGAAATTCAAAGTGAATTTCGAGTCCCTATCAGACACAATTGTTTTAGGAATTCCATGCAAGCGTGCAACTTCTTTTAAAAAGATATCAGCAACATCTGCTGCTCTGTGGGTGGTTTTTAGTGGAATAAAATGGGCAGCTTTAGTAAGCTTGTCCACCACCACCATGATTGAATCATGCTGCTTGTTTGTTCTGGGAAATCCTATGATAAAATCCATGGTTACTACGTCCCATTTCCACCCAGGAATAGGTAAAGGCTACAACAACCCTGCTGGGTGTCTATGCTCAGCCTTAACCTTTTGGCACTCCATACATCTGGCGATGTATTCAACAATTTCTTTCTTCAAACCCGGCCAAAAATAATGGCTTTTGACTGCTGCCACAGTCTTTTGATATCCAGGATGACCAGCATAAGTTACGTTATGCATTTATTTTAGAATTTCCAGCTTCAATCCTTGGTCATTAGGTACATACACTCTGTTTTTATACAGAAGTAAACTATCAGTTCCCAAGGTGTAACTTTCCTGGGTTTGTGGTTTCTCATGCTGCTGTAGCTTTGCTACAAGTCTTTTGTACTGCAAATCAGCATTTGCAGCTTCAAGAATTTTGTCTTTAATCTCAGTTCTGTACATGCTAATGGCTGTAGCATGTAATTTGCGCACTTTTCTGCTGAGTGCATCAACCACCTTATTTTCTTTCCCTTTGATATGCTTGATATCAAAGTCATATTCACATGGAAATTCCAGCCATCTAATTTTCCTGGCATTTAAGGTTGGCTGATCAAATAAATATTTCAGACCGTTGTGGTCTGTTCGTAATTCAAATTTCTTTCCCATGAGGTAATGACTCCATTTCCTCAGGGCATGGACGATTGCTGCCAGCTCCAAATCATGAGTGGCATAATTCTTCTCATGTTCCTTCAACTTCCGGGATTCATAGCAAACTACAAATCCTTCTTGGCTGAGAACTCCTCCTAGACCCTCCTTACACACATCTGTGCACACTACGTAATCCTTGTTTGGATCTACAATCCTCTGATAGCATCTTCCAAGCTAACTTCAGGACAGTACATCCCTATAATACTAGAAGTAAGACGGCAATCAAACTTTCTTCCGAAAACACTACGACTTTGCCTCCAAAGCAATCTAAACCAGTTGAGACTAAACAGAGTCATGTGAACCCCAACTTAGATTATGATTTAGTTGAAGATCTTAAAAAGCTAAGGGCTAACATTTATGTTTATGAGTTATTGAAATTTCCATTTTTGTTACAAAAGATGTTACAGAATATCGCAGAGAATGGCAAAAATGTTAATTCAAGCTATAACAAGGTTGTTCAGAACAAAGTTCCTCAGAAGACTTCCGCTAAAAATAATACTGATCCTCAAGACAAAGGAATCCTTCCTGTAAATAATGTAAATAATGTAGATAAAGTATCTTTAGAAACTGCAAGTAAAAAAACACAAGCTACCACCCTTAGTACTCGCAGAAATGTACCTCCATTTTTGTTAACTTTCGAAATCTTTAATAGAAATGTGCACAATTGTATGGTAGACTCTGGAGCGTCATCCAATGTGATGCCATGGTCTGTATGTCAGAAGATTAATGCTGAAGTTGAACCATCCACTCTAAAAATCATCCAACTTGATCGAACCAGTGTTAAAGTTGTAGGCGAATTAAGGAATGTGCTTATAAGGTTATCATCTAACCCCAAAATTCATCAAGTCATTGATATTATTGTTGTGGATATTCCAGAAGTGTATGGTCTGTTTTTAAGCAGGGACTGGTCGGAGCAGCTACACGGCTATTTCGCGACAGATTGGTCTCACCTATGGCTTCTAGAGAATGGAAAGCCCAACAGAATCAAGGTAAATCGTGAACGCTACCTTAAGTTCACGGTCACATATTTAAATGATCCCAACAAACCATTTACACCCTCTACCGATTCACCCAAAATACAAGGGATGGATACCTTTTTCAGCAATTTCATGGCTGAGGCTTCAGCTATCACCAACCCAGAACAGCAATCTGAGATTGTAGCATATGTGCAGCCAGCAGCTTCTACACAACGGTCTCATACACCCAATAAAAATCAAAATTGGTCTCTTTATTTTGACGGGTCAAAGTCCAAAGAAGGAGTTGGTGTAGGCTGCGTTATTATTGATCCCTCAGGTAACAAAACATTTATTGCATGTAGGTTAGAATTTGAATGTACTAATAACACAACAGAATATGAGGCTTTACTGCAGGGTCTCAGAAAAGCTTTAGATATGAACATTTAAAATTTGATCGTCTTTGGTGACTCCGAAATCGTAGTTAGACAGGTAAGAGATCCTATCCACTGTTTGTCTCCGCATCTTAAAAGCTATCAATCCGAGGTATGGAATTTAATGAATAAATTTTCTGCTTTCAATATAAATTATATTCCTAGATTGAATAATTCTGAAGCAGATCTCTTAGCTAATGTAGCTTCTAAACTCTTTCCTGCAGAAGGCTTGTCGCCAGATGCATTCTCCGTTGAATTTTTGTTTAGGCCATCCGTTCCCGACAACATCATGAATTGGAGAGTCTTCGACGATGATCACCAAATTATTAGCTTCCTGCATATGGAAGAAACTTTTAAAGGCGCGGTGATAGACAAATGCACTCACGACGATAATTTGCGTGATTTCACGGTAATACCAGATCCGAGAACTCCTAAATCTTCATCGGACATGGTAAATTCAATCCCTAAATCTGTAGTTAGATTAGAGAATTTTTACGATCTTCAAGATAAATTCAAAAAATCGGTCAACTGTAAAACCAATAGTTCCTCATTATCATATGAAAAAGTGAACTTGGGAACTAATGACAATCTACAGTGCATTAATTTAGGGGTTGGGTGTTCTAAACAAGAAAAAGATGCTATTATTAAATTATTCAAAGAATTTAAAGATGTTTTTGCGTGGACGTATGATGACCTTAAAACTTTCGACCCCAACATCATACAACATGTCATTCCTATGAAACCCCAAACCTTACCCTTTCAACAGAAATTGAGAAAAATGCACCTTAAGCTCGAACCGACCGTCAAAAAAGAATTGAATAAGATCCTAAATGATAAGATAATTTTCCATGTTAGGCACACTCAATGGGTTTCTAACCTTGTCCCTGTTTGGAAGAAAAGTGGGGAAATTCGACTATGTGTTGATTTCTGAAACCTTAATAGAGCGCCTGATAAAGACAACTACCCTGTCCCACGCATGGAACAGATCCTTCAATAGGTATCTGGTTCTGAGAGGCTATCTTTATTGGATGGTTTCTCAGGGTACAACCAAGTCCTGATGTCTCCTCCAGACCAACTTAAAACTACCTTCCGCACTCCATGGGGCACCTACGCTTATCGAAAAATGCCCTTTGGATTGATTAATGCCGATGCCACTTTCCAGAGAGCAATGGACATCGCTTTCTGAGGATTAATCAATCAGTCCATCGTAGTTTACTTAGATGATGTTACTGTATTTTCTAAAAACAAAATCGATCATCTAGCTCATTTAAGAGTTGTTCTACAGCGATGTCGTAAATACGGCATCTCCTTGAATCCTAAAAAATCCATGTTTGTAGTAGAACAAGGTAAACTCTTAGGATTTATTGTGTCAAGAAAAGGGATGATTATCGACCCCGAAAGGACTCAAGTCATCTCGAAACTCCCCCCTCCTACATCCAAAAAGTCTATGCAGTCTTTCTTAGGCCAGATAAACTTCGTGAGGAGATTCATCTCCAGCTTCTCTGAAATGGTCAGACCTTTACAGAACCTAATTAAGAAAGACGCACAATATCATTGGGGACCCTTAGAAAATCAAGCTTTTAATGCAATAAAAAGGGCCATAATAGACACTCCTTCTCTCATGAGCCCCGACTTTTTGCAAGACTTTAAGCTCTACACTTTTTCTTCTGACCGTTCCTATGCTGCAGTCCTAACTCAAAAGAATGCTGAAAACAATGAAGTACCCATTTCCTTTATGAGCTCTACTTTCAAAGGCACTGAACTTAATTACCCAGCGGTAGATCAGCAAGCCTACGCTGTTTTCAAAGTAGTCAAACACTTTCATTCTTATCTTTTGAAATCTAGGACAAAAGTTATTGTCCCTTACCCAGCCGTTAGGAACCTGTTAGTCCAGAAAGAACTAGGTGAAAAGAGGGTGAACTGGGTTACTTCTTTACAGGAGTACAACATAGAAATTACCCCAGCTCAGATAGTGAGAGGCCAAGGGTTATGCAAGTTAGTTGTTGATTCAGCAGCGAGACAGCAAGAAAAGAACGATATGTCAAACCTAGGACAGCACGATCAAAATGCAATCTGCTGTGCACAAAACTTTGTCAGTCCCTGGTACGACGATATAAAATTCTATCTTGAACATGGGTCAACCCCCCGTCACCTGGATCCCACTAAAATAAGAGCGTTGAGATTAAATTCTACCTCCTTTCATTTGGTGAATGGTATTCTGTTTCGTCAAAATTTTGATGGCGTACTGATGCGCTGTCTTGAGAAAGACGAAGCAGAAAAAGTCTTACTAGAGTTGCATGCAGGAGAAGCTGGTGGGCATTTTGGTGGTGACACCACTGCCCATAAAGTTTTGAGAGCCAGTTATTACTAGCCCACACTTTTTAGAGATGCCCATGCCTTGTGTCGGAAGTGTATTATTTGTCAAAAAGCATCAGAGTGGTTACAGAAACCATCCTTTCCTTTGCAGCCCATGTCAGTAGACTCTCCTTTTCAGTAGTGGGGATTGGATATCATAGGTCTAATCAATCCACCATCCTCACAACAACACAAGTTTATCATAACAGCCACAGATTACTTCACCAGGTGGTCTGAAGCTGCCGCATTAAGGACTGTAAATACCAGTCAGGTGATCGCCTTTCTAAATTCGAATATTATCACTCGTTTTGGTATCCCTGACTGTTTAGTATTCGATAACGCTTCTTATTTTTCGTCTCTTGAGATGAGCAAGTTTGCTTTAGAAAAAGAAATTAAATTGAAGTATTCTGCTAGCTATTACCCCCAGGGCAATGGACTAGAAGAATCAACAAATAAGAACCTGATTAAAATTATCAAGAGAACGATATCTGAGAATCACAAAAATTGGCATAATGCACTGTTAAATGCAATTTGGGCTAACAGGGTAACACCAAAAACTATTGTAGGTAACTCCCCCTTTTTTCTCATTTATGGCAGAGAAGCAATTCTGCCACCACACATTCTTCTTCCCTCACTTCAGCTATCGCAGAAAATACAAGAAGAAGACTGTCCTCCTTTGGAAAACTGGATTAATGCTTTGATGAAGCTAGAAGAGGTAAGAGTCCAAGCTAAACATAAGTTAGATCAGCGTCAACTAGTGGTCAAAAGCTGGTTTGATTCCAACTCTGCCTCTAATAGGAACTTCAAAGTTGGTGACCTCGTCTTGAAATGGGACAAACCGCATGAGGGAAAGGGAGAGCACACGAAATTTCAAAACTTATGGCTTGGACCATTTTTAATTGCTGAGAAGTTGGGTCCCATCTCTTTCCGATTGCAAAATCTAGAGGGGCAGCATGACACCTATCCGGTGAATGGCCAAGCTCTGAAAAGATATTTTGCATGATGAAAACCCTTTGTATATTATGTACATATTTTTCTTTTGTTTGATTTTATTTTACTGTTTTGGCTTTGACGTTTTCCTTTGCGCTTATCAGTTTTGTACCTGTATGCTGAACTATTCAGACAAAGAAAACAGAAAATTCTTTCACTAAAACGACCATGGAAAAATTGTGTAAACATCAATTATATACTTTTGAAATTTACATCTGTGTTGGAAAAAACTGTTGTTTGAAAGAAGTTAGCTGATTTCGATCTGTAAGTAAATCCTATCGCGATCATCTATTATCTTTTTACGTTGTCCCTGTTCCTTAAGGGAATGACTCAGAAGATGTATCCCTACCTTAGAGGGTCGGTTTTGTAAATAAGCCGTCTCTAGATCTTGATGAAGGACAGTTCTAAAAAATTATGTCGAGGTCTGTAAAAAATATGTTAAAATATCATAATTTTCAGCGTCACCCCGCTCAACTATATATCTTTAAAAAACAAAATAAATCATTAAAAGAGTTGTGGGAAGTGCTTGTAAACCCGCCAGGATGTTGAACAGGTCTGCTAGCAATGGGTAAATGCATGCATGATGCCAAGACAACTTCGTCGGGGTACTGAACAGGCCTGCTGGAAGTGAAGCAATGTCGGGTATATGAAAATTCGTAAATATGAAACCTCTGACCTTAAAATGTCCTTTATTCTGATCTGGAACTTCTTGGCGGGATACAGATATCAGTGTGGGTTAAATGGAAACCCTATCGAGGCTATGGACACCTGCTGGAAACAGTGGCTCTCTCAACAGTATTGGAGATTTTATCTTTAATATCGTGGCTTGCTTATCTTAAGACTGTTATCAATTTTCATCCTTTAAACACTGCTGGAATATTTGATCATTGATGATCTTTAAACAATTTTCTGGTTATTTCTGTTGGAATTATTCCTGTTATCCTAATCTGAATTCGTTCTTTTGGCAGAGATAATTGCTTCTACTAGTGTGTCACCATTGCTGGCAACCAATTCACATTTTTATACTGTCCTTATGAGCTACCTACACCAGTGTTCTGCAAACTTTGATTTTCATCGCAATCTTTGGAATAAAACAACACTACTATTTTTGCGCAATTTTCACACCTTCCGTTGTTCTCGTTTTCACGACTGCAAGCGTGAAAATTTTGATTTCGAAGTCACATTTAAATCACCACTAGATTATTATGGTCACTCTTGTCTATGTGTTCATTGCGTTTCCAATTTAATTCGCACAGTTGGAAAGGCTCCAAGATCTTTACTCATTTGGCATTCTTTAATTGTTAATATGACTTCGTTTTTTATGAGACTGTGATGATATTCTTATGATCGAGTTTCGGTACATTGGTGTTTTGATGTTCTATAGTCTTTCATCGATTTGTTTGACACATTGGTTTCATAAAAACACATTGACATTTTGGTTAGACCCTTGGTATAATCATTTCATGAAAACACATTTTTGATATGATTGAACCCTTGGTGTTGCTTTCGAATCATTGTTTTGGTTTTAAAACTATGCTAAAACTATTGCTTGTGCAAATGTTTGGTCGACTTACCTTAGTTTTTGTTGATTGTTTGAATGGCATGGTTTTTAACATATGCAATAGTGATTTGAATCACTATATGCGTCGTCAGTTGTACTGTGGGAAATGACTGTTTTGCATGGGCTGATCTAGCTCCACCACCTTCGCACATTCAGTCATTAATGATTTCACCCTATCCCAGATCACCTCTGTTAGTTTTTGGGTAAGACTGTGAGCCTTTCGATCCCGTGAATGCCCTGTTGAAACCCTTGCCCGTTCACTCTACTCACTGTGTGCCTCCGTCCATGGCACCTATGGTGCATATAGAGCCAAATGGTAGCCAAACTCTGTTGCTATTCGATAATGCCTGTGAAGATTTGGAAAATGGTGGTTGGATGGTGTTTATACAGAGGTTCGAGGGTTTCAATCTTTCGGTTGCCCAACAATTCGCCCTCACCTTCGATGGGTGTAGGTCTAAAGTCGGAGACGTACAGCTTGAGCTCAATGAGGAATTCGTAAGCTTATCCACAGGACTACCAGCGACAGGGCAAAGGTGGTTCAAAAATTCCAAAGTTGACAAGGTTCCATGGCCCCTTCTATTCACTTCAAGAAAGATTGTTTCCTGTGATAAAGGTATGCCTATCACTACCCTCAAACCCAGGTGGCACGATCTTTTGGTAATTTTTAAACAGTTTGTGACCTGTGAAGGTCGGTATGGATTGGTATTTTTGTATCACCTCTGGTTATTGATGAATTTCATAGGCTATCCCTTAAATATGCCGCATTATCTTTTGTGAAGTCTATACAGGATTTCTAAGAGATTCAAGCGTGAGAAGGCTGATAGTAGCCTCTTCCATCACAGCTTGATTAAACTCATTATCGTCCACCATTTAAACCTTAGTGGCGATAATTGGCAAGCCTTCCTATCAAGGAATGGCTTTTCCAATAACGAGTCTGCTCAAATCGACAAGGTTGTGGTTATGGAAACTTTGGTTGGGCCAGTCGTGCCATTTCATATCCTTCTACCCCCTGTCGAACCCTCAGGTTGCCCCAACGTGGACCTACCCGATACTACTGTCGACCCGAGTGCTAAAGAAAATATTAAGGCTGTCAAAAGGCCTGTGAAGAAGAAAGGTAAGAGTGACACTACTGTCAATAGTAAGGGGAAGAAACATGCTCGATGGATATCGAGATGTGCCAGGAACAAACCCAAGAAAAACGTCGACCAAAAGCCCATAGTGTTGAGCGAGGACTCGGACTCCGAAGTTGAACGATTCCTAACTGAGCAATACTCCTATTCCCTTGGCCTATGCTCTACAAAACCCTATGACTATGTCTCTAACTTACCCCCGTGCCTCAAAAACAACCCTAACTACCCGGGAATCAAGCTGCGCAATGAAACCCCTGGAGACTTAAACAAACCCTCGCCTGTGATATCAAAGCCCGAGCAACCATCATGTATCCAATGCAATGCTTGGCTAGAGCATTATTATACCGACATTCCCCTGTTCCAATCAAAGATCAAATCGTTAGAGGAACGGGTGACAGTGCTGGTGAAGGAGAACCATAGGTTACAAGCAAGTGAAAAGAAACCAAAAACCACCGGTTCAATTGTCTTCAGGAACTTCGAAGCGGAAACAGCCTTTGTCAATTCCAAGTTGTCATGATCGAAGCCTTTTCTTACTGCTCAGGTATGAATTTCAATATTAATTTCGCTTTGTGATTTTGCTTGAATTAATATAACGGATTGGGTTTTGCTTTCAAATTATCTCTGTTCGTTTTAATACATTCGAAATGATTATGTTATAGTTTGATCAACAAAGACGATTTTGTTGTGGATCTTGTATAGTAGATTCATTTTACTAAACGTGAATGTAGCTATGATTTGGTTATGTGATTTTGTCGTGCCCAGCTTAGTATAAGCCATTGATTTGTTTTTTTACTATGTTTTGCTTGTTTTTTAATCAATTCTGTTCGTTTGATAGTCGATTGGGTTTGATTTCGATTAGTTTCGTTTGTTTCTAATAGACTCAAAACAACCCTGTTGACTTCGATTTACCAGGAATGATTCTGTTTTGTATTGAATCAATATTCTCGTTTGGATTTTGATTACATTTGACTGGTGTAAAAGATCTATTTGCTAAAATCGTGTAGATGTGTTGATTGATATGATTTTGCATAACGATTGTGTCGGCCCCAAACTGTTTCGATTCGTTCCTGTTTGATTTGATTTGCAAATGATTGCTACATGCCACGATTAGTATGATCGTTTGTATATGTTTAATATAGTTATATTAATTTGAAAAATGATCCTGTTGATTTCGTTTTGATTCGAAAACGATTTTGTTAACGGATGAGGCGACATAAACTATTGCATGGAAAATTTGTTTAGTTGGTTACAGTTTGTGTCGATTGGAATTTGTTCATGAAAATGATTTCATTACTGTCGAATCATCTAAGCGATTCTTTTTACCCCGAATTGGTAATAAAAAATGTTGAACAGGGTGTATGTATCTATGTTTCCATTCGTTTGACCACGATTTTGTTTGTTTCGATTTGCAAACAAGTTTTGATTTGTTGTGGTATGAATTACTCGCTTCGTTTGGAATTAGTTTTGGTTTAATAAATCAAATATAATTCTGTTAAGTTTTGGATTGATTTTAAAACGATTCTATGCTCAAATTAGACCAGTTACAGAATCGCAAGATTCTGTAGCTAGTCTTAAAAATTAGATTTTTGTCAATTCTATCAATAAAATATCCTCTAAACTTGTCTATTTTTGTCTTCTTTCAGGTGCATACGAATTACAATGATGAATTGGGCATGTTGTGGTATTTTAGGAGATACTTTGGACATGGTTTTGTTTTAGGTTTTTAGCTTTAGTCAGAAATAGAGACTTGGGATATTATCCCCGGATTTTTGTAAAACTGCTTTGATAATTCCCACAGGGATGTTTTACCCTGTGGGAGGTCTTTAAATACTTGTCATTTTTTGTAATAGACCCATCAGCATCACTGTTGGGAGAACCAGACCATGGATTTATAATAATACAGACTGGGATGAAAGTTGATGTCTTGTAACAGCTTTCGCTTTCAATATATCAAACTTTTGTTTCAAGTTTTCTTCATATCAGTTTGCAATCAATTATAGACTACTTTAGCTATTGTAATTCTTTGCAGGTTGATGTGACTTGGTTAATGTATTATCCATATCTGATCTCTATTATTTTAAAAAATACAACAATTACTCTATTTTAATTTAGTGAATTAAAGATTTCTCTTCTTCGTTAATTGAATCATTTTGTACAAATCCTTGCACACTGATTTATCTAAATGTGATGATTTGTAAATTATAAGATTGTTGTAATTTTTTATGTCTTGTTTGTTCTGCTATTGATATTCAAAAGAGCACTGCTGCTTCCTGTTTACTAGAGGCTTGTAGAGAATCTGGTGCGGGTTTCCTCCCTCCGAACAGCTAAAACAACTATTGCATATAGGACAAACCTGAGGCGTTACTTCAGGTCAGTTTGCTATTTGTTATCTGATAGTTAATTTATTAGTGTTATTTAAGTAGTTTAGATAGATAGATATATAGTTTAGATTCTTAGTTAAAGTTGTTATTTTAGTTGCTTAGCTTAGATAGTTTTTATTTAATATTCCTTCTCATAAAATTATAAAAAAACAAAAAAAAACAATAGCTTTGTTGTCTTAGGACAATTTACAAATGATTTTTGCAGGTTTTCATTTAAATCTGTAATCTGTAAATATTGTATATTTGTAATTGAATCTGATTCTGTTGATAATTAAACCTTTTATTTATAGAATTATAGTTGTATGATTTAGGTAATAGATTGTATATATGTAGTTTATATTTGTTTAGTAGTTTGTTTTAATTATTGTTTTCATTTAGATTAGTTTCTTAGTGTAGTTTTCATTTGTTTTTATAGGACTTAGATCGGCCAACGGAGCCGCTAAACCCGTCTGGGTGGTTCATCCCAAACATCTTGGGTTATTTAGACAATCCCGGACCGGATCCACTCTTCCAGTTGGCGAACGTTCATTTTCGCCCATCAACAGAATTGTATAATAGTGAAAGGGATGCTTGAGCCTAAAGGGTGAGTACAACATGAATAAGAAAGTTGTCGAGATTGCAGAAGAACTAGGTTGTCAGGCCTAAAGAGTGAAACTTTGTGTGGAAGTTTGACTATCGAAGAACTAGGTTTTCAGGCTGGAAGAGTAAACTCCTCTGTGGGATTTGCACTATCAAAGAACCAGGTTGTTAGGCTTGAAGAGTGGACTCTTGTGTGAGTTGCACTACAACAACAAGGTTGTTGTTGGTTAATCTTGGTAGTTCTTCTTAGAAATGAGTTTCCCTTTAGTTCCTAGTAGTGAGATTCTTAGTCACCTATGCTAGAGAGGCCCTGATAAATGAATGGCACAACCCAATGGAGTGAGTACACTGAAGGGGGCACATTCCTTGGGTCATCCTTGATAAAATAATGGTACAACTGATGGAATGAGAGAAGTGAAGCATTCCTTGGTTTGGCATGTTGGTGGAATAAAGATGGTAGAAATCAAGATAGCTATAGGAGAATGCCAATGGTTTATGTATCTATGTATTTATGATTTTTTAGGCTAAAGTTCCTATGTATTTATATTTAGGTTGGAACGTTTGTGCGATGTTAGGTTGGAGAGCCTATATATTGATTAAAGGTGGAAGAGCCTAGGATTGTAATATACACCTGTGTGGTGTTGTGCACTGAGGAAAGTGAAAAAATAAGGTGGAGGGGAATGTAACATCCCCGATTTTAATCCCCACAAATTGCAATATAATTGTATAAATTTTAATTAGGTTGGTCAACCAATATGATTGGGGTAAAGAGCCCATATTGATTAATACATTCAGGGACTAAATTGTATATTATGAACATTGAAATGATTAATAAAAGTAGTAATTGCTAGTTGTGATACCAGAGGGATGAAAACAATGGGGGGCTATGATTCCACAAGAGAGAGAGGTACAAGGGGGAATTATTATTGGATATTAATCCAACCCACATTCCTAAAATTATTATCATTGTATAAACCTTTTATTTTATTGTTGAGTGTTCCAAAAGCCAATCATTAAACTCATGTAAGAGGGTGGGTGTGAGGATTTAATTTCTTAGTTATTGGGGAGCATGGGGATAAAGTACAATCATGTTTGGGAAGAGTGAGAGTGAAGCAAGCAAGGGAGAAGAAGGGAAATTTGAATGCACAATAGTGACATTTTTTATAGGAAAATTTTGGGAAACAAAGGAAGAGATAAGTGTTGGGAAAAGAACTAGCCATGTGGTTCTTGAAGGAAGCCATTGTTTGGCTATGTGTTATGCTGGAAATGAGGCTTGTGTGCCTGAAAAATAGGTTGTAAGCATGTATTGCATTTCTAGTTGAGGAAATTGCTCAAGATACTTGTGAAGGTTGTTGTGAGCACTCCTGAAACAACTGATAGTTCTTGAAGTCCCTAGCTAAGATATTCTTGGCCAACCAAGTGCACTAGAAACCTTGATAAATGAATGGTATAGCCCAAGGGACTATGAGTAGTGAAGGGGGTACATTCCTTGGGTTGTGCAGGTTGTAGGGAAGAGGGAGATAATGGATTGGAACTACTATTGGAGTTTGGAACCTGGGTTTGGGGTTGTTGAGTGTGGAGAGTGGACAACCAGAGGGCCAAATCTCCTTGTGGACTCATAGCCTCATATTCGGGGTGGCTTGTTGTTGAGATATTGAACAACAAATCCTATGGTTGGGAGGTTCATCCTTTGTATGCAACCAATTGGATTATATTTATAAACAGATAAGTGTTATGTTGTTTTAATTGATTATCCTGTTGTGTAAAATGATTATTTAATGTTTTATGTTTGTTATTTAATTGATTATAGGGATGATTTTAGGGGCTAAATTTTTCTCATGGGTTAATTTTCCATGGTTTTTCCAAAAACGAGATTCACTATTTTAAAAATGATTCGCCCAAATTCTATAGGATAAAATTATTTTACCTTAAAACTCGCCAAAATTTTATAAAAACTATATAAAATAATTAGAAATTTGAATATTTTTACAAAAATATCACCAAACATTTATAGTTGACATATGAAGGATTAGTAAGATTCACCAAGGTTTCTACATTTTAAAATAAATTTCCATCCTTAAAATCATCCCTGTTTGTTGTGTGCATATTGGGTGCATTAATTTTTTATAAATGTTGTATATGAATGGGTAAATCAACATATTGTTATTCGCTGTAATTTTTATGGGCCTGCTTGTTGGCATGTTTACAAGAAGAGCGTCTTTTTCATTGATGGCAAGAAAAACGACAACGATGGAATGTCTACAAGAAAGAACAGCAACAACGATAGCATGCTTATAGTTATTGATGGAAAGAACAACAACAACAAAAGTATGGTTACAAGAAAGAATAGTAGCGACGTTGGCAGGTTTATAGTTGGGAGACAATAATGGAAAACAGGAAGGCAAGGAAGATCAGAAGCAATGATGGCATGGAAAGATCAGAAGCGTAAACTCCATTTCAAAGTTTCAGATACCGGGAGTTGGAGGAGTCAAGGAAGCAACTCACAATAGAAAATCGCGAAATGCGAAACCACGACTTAATCTCCATTTCAGAGTTTTGGACACGGGAGTTGGAGGTGTCAAGGACACTCACGACAAGAATGCCTAAATTGTGAAATGTGAAACCACGACTTAATCTGATTCATTGATCAAAGGGAGATCGTGGACCGTTTATCTGAATCCATTTCAGAGTTTTGGATACCAGGAGTTGGAGGAGTTAAGAGTCGAGACTCTTCATCGTAGTAGTCCCGAAGTTGTGAAACACCAAAACCTGAAACAGGCACATCAACTGGAGTTTTGGATACTGGGAGTTGGAGGAGTCAAGATTCGAGGCTTTTCATCACAGAAGTCCCGAATTTGTGAAATGTGAAACTCCGAAATCCAGAAACAGGCACATCAACTGGAGTTTCAGATACCGAGAGTTGGAGGAGTCAAGAGTCGAGACTCTTCATCACAGAAGTCCCAAAATTGCGAAAGAACTTTATGGATAAGCGTTGGTCACCGTCGATGGTCACATCGTCGAAGAGATGTAGAGAAGAGCTCGAAGAGACAAGCTCCATTTTGGAGTTTGGGACATGGAGAGTCGAGACAACTCATCACAGTATCCCCAAAACACGAGATGCAAAATGCGTGGTCAGAATTGGCCCCTGGTCATAACCTATGGTCACATCGATGAAGGCTCAAGGGAGGAGCTAGCACAAAGATAATATCCATTTCAAATATCATGACTTGGAGAGTCGAGATGCCTCGCAACAAGAATTCATGACATGTGAAATCGCGAAATGCCAAAATGCGAAAAACACCTTTTGGTGTAGGTTTCGGATACCGGGAGTTGGAGTGTCGAAACACTTCACCAAAGGAATGTCAAAATGTCGAAATGTCGAAATGTGAAATGGTGAAATCAATGTGAGACCATGTGATTGTAATGAAACGGTGTTGGATACTTGGAAATCTGATCGAAGGGATACTGTTGCTCTTCACAGTTAATCGATCAGTTACGATTTAGTTAGCAGAACTGAATCATGACTCTTGGATAGTTGGTGATTCAGTTGCTGATGCATTTTTTGGAGGTTCAAAGTGTAACTGCTAGAAATGACTAATTGTTTCTGCCAGAGGACTGGAAGAGACTTCAGGATGATCGCCAGAGAAGATGAAGAGTCTTGAGGCATATTCCAATGGCATGAAGATTGTTCATAAAGGCTATTGACAAATGTAAGACTATTGGAGCTTGGAACTGCAACAGAGGGAATGAGCTTGACTATGACAGAGAAGTTAAAGAGTCTCGACTGCTGGAGAGGCTAAGGAATCTTGGCATAACACCCAATGATGATGGACCCATGGGTTTAACCACCAGAGAAGCTGAAGAGTTGCAATGATGATCAGGAAGAGCACTCGACATGGGGATAGCATGCAGAAGCATTATGAAGAGAGGATGTAGAAGATGCATAGAGAGAATAAATACACAGAACAAAGAAGAGATCAAGGTTGTAGAGAGGAATTACACACGGGAAAGGGCATGCTATGGGCAGGAGCTGAAATACATAGAAGAGGCGTAATTCAGAGAATCAAAATAAGACGTAGAGCATAAAGCATAGCAGAAGCAAAGAACAAAGATGCATAGCTGAGACAGTAAAAGAAGGCTGAGGTGCACTTGTAGAGAAAAGAAGAAGA
>JASDQU010107973.1:71012-82314 GCA_032191745.1 Picea mariana | reverse complement strand
TATTTCCCCTCATTTTGAGGATGGTACAAGAGGTAAACCAACCAATTGAATTTTTGGAAACCTAACCCAGTGGGGGCATCAATTGAGGCCCAATAATATTTATAGAGTATCTAGCATGGGGACTTGACCCTATGACCTCATTCTTGTAATTCAAAGCACTCAACCACTCGAGCTAACCCAACAAACTTATATATATACAACAAGTTTTACATCAAAATTTAAAAATATACGTGGGTAATCCTCTCACATCACATCTTTCGTCTCCCGTGTAACTTCTTCAAGGTTGTAGCAAGTCCACTGGACCTTTACCTACCCTATGTCTTTATTTTGGAGCACCATGAATTTCTTGTCCAGTATATGCAATGGTTGTACTTGGAAGTATCCTTTGTGCTCCACCTAAATCAAAGTTCAGTTAGTGACATTGTTAGGGAATACTTTTTTAATAATGACACATGAAATACATTATGCACTTTCATAGAAGAAGGCAATATAAGCATGTATGCAATTGGTCCTGTTATGTCCAATATTTTAAATGGAGCACAAAATTTGGTTGATATTTGGGGAAACTTCTGAACTTCAAAGAACTCTTATTTGGATTTACTTTCAAAAATGCATGTTCTCCGACTTTAAATTCTCTGGGTTGTCTTGTGTTGCCTTCAAATTATGTTTAATATTGACCATTTTCTCTTCCATTTCCATGAGCAACTCTGGCCCAAGTACTACTCTTTCTACTAGACTATCCCAACTCACTAGAGTATTGTATTTTTCCATATAAAGCTTCAAATGGGATCATTTTCAATGAAACTTGATACCCATTGTTTTTTAGAAAATTCCACCAAATTCAAGTATTCTTCCCACTTGGAAGGATTATATGTCACATACATCCTCAGAATATCTTCAATTACTTGATTAACTCTCGCTATCTCCCCATCTATTTATGGATGATATGATGTACTCAAATTCAATTTTTTGCCAAATCCTCTAAACAATCCTTTCCAAAAGTTTGAATTAAACTTTGGATCTATGTCTAACACAATTTCCTTAGTTATTCCATCTAACCTGATAATTTCCTTCATATAAATTTATGCAATATTAGTTTCCTTATGACTCAAGTTTACTAGAATAAAATGATTAGACTTTGTTAATTTATCCACCACTACCATTATTGAGTCATGTTGCCTTGTTGTCCTAGACAAATTAGTGATGAAATCAATGGTTACTACTTCCTATTTCCATTTTAGAATTGGCAATGGTTTTAGCAAACCTATTGGGCGTCTATTCTTAGCCTTCACTCTTTGGCATTAAATTCATTTGACTATGTAATCAACCACATCATGTTTCATTATTGTCCAAAAGTATTGGATTCTTATTGTTGCAATTGTTTTCTGGTAACCAAGATGTCTAGCATATGGAACATTATGCATATATTTTAGTACAAAATTCCTTAATTGACCTAAATTGGGAACATAAATCTATTTTTATGCATCAGTATTCCATATTCTCCCAAATTATATTCTTTATATTTATGTTGTGCATTTTCCTATTGTATGCCTTATTTTACCTGTAGGTAATTCCCATATGAAACAACATATTCTAAAATCCTACTCTTTAAATATGATCTATACATTCTAATTGATATAACATGCATTACATGTATACTTCTACTGAGTGCATTAGAAACCTTGTTCTCTTTTCCTTTTATATGTTTAATATCAAAGTTTCACTCTCTCAAAAAATCCAGCTATCTTGTTTTCCTCGAATTTAAAGTTGGTTGCTCAAATAAATATTTCAGACCATTGTGGCCTATCCTCAAATCAAATTTCTTCCCCATTAAATAATGTCTCCACATTTTTAGTGCATGAACAATGGAAAAAAGCTCCAAGTCATGTGTGGCACAATTTTTTCCATACTCTTTAAGCTTCCTAGACTCATAGTAAATGGGATGTCCATTCTAAGTAAGGACTCCACCAAGTCCCTCTTTGAATGCATTTGTGCACACCATGATATCTTCATTTGAATCTATAATATTCAAAACGGGTGCACTAGTTAACAATTCCTTTAGTAGTTGAAAACTTTCTTCAAAATTGGTGCACTAGTTAGCAATTCCTTTAGTAGTTGGAAACTTTCTTCACACTTTGAGTTCCATTCAAATTCAATTCCTTTCTTTTGTAAATAAGTGACAAGGTGATAAATCTTAGAGAATATTTCTATGAATCTTATGTAGCATCCAACAAGCATTGTGAATGACCTTACCTCTATTACATTAATTGTTGTTGGTCATCCTCTAATGCCTTCAATCTTCTCTTGATCCACTCCCATCCCTTCCTATGAAATTATGTTCCCAAAGTAATGGATTTTTCTTTGGTGAAAAGGACACGTACTCAACTTATGATATGTTACCTACCATTTCTAGGGGTAACTAAGGAGATGATGTCTTGAGACCCATATGTTGCATACATGGAGTATCTATAAATAGATAAGTAGGTAGAACCCCACATCATACCATCCATAACCATGAGATCAATGGTTGCACCATTCATCACACCATATTAGCTCACAGAGGACAACAGGTCTTGCTCCATGAGGTAACGAGTCCAGTGTTGTGGTAAGTGTCATTTTAATAAATGAAGCATTTGAATATGTTGCAAAGGTTTCTTCCTTGATTTTGAAAATGTGTGCATGGAAATTATGCTCTTTTCCTTGTTTCACCTTGGTGGTTGACATTGTTTTCCTAGTAAGTGGTCACCCTCAGGGTATTTCAGGGTATATATTTATCCAAGGAAACCCACTGGGTATTTCCCCTCATTTTGAGGATGGTACAAGAGGTAAACCAACCAATTGAATTTTTGGAAACCTAACCCAGTGGGGGCATCAATTGAGGCCCAATAATATTTATAGAGTATCTAGCATGGGGACTTGACCCTATGAACTCATTCTTGTAATTCAAATCACTCAACCACTCGAGCTAACCCAACGGACTTATATATATACAACAAGTTTTACATCAAAATTTAAAAATATATGTGGGTAATCCTCTCACATCACATCTTTCATCTCCCATGTAACTTCTTCAAGGTTGTAGCAAGTCTACTGGACCTTTACCTACCCTATGGCTTTATTTTGGAGCACCATTAATTTCTTGTCCAATATATGCAATGGTTGTACTAGGAAGTATCCTTTGTGCTCCACCTAAATCAAAGTTCATTTAGTGACATGGTTAGGCAATACTTTTTTAATAATGACACATGAAGTACATTATGCACTTTCATAGAATAAGGCAATGTAAGCATGTATGCAATTGGTCCTATTATGTCCGATATTTTAAATAGAGCATAAAATTTGGTTGATATTTGGGGAAACTTCTGAACTTCAAAGAACTCTTATTTGGCTTTACTTTCAAAAATACATGTTCTCTGACTGTAAATTATCTAGGTGTCTTGCCTTTATCTACATAAATCTTATTTATGTCTTGTGTTGCCTTCAAATTATGTTTAATATTGACCATTTTCTCTTCCCTTTCCATGAGCAACTCTGGCCCAAGTAATACTCTTTCTACTAGACTATCCCAACTCACTGGAGTATTATATTTTTCCATATAAAGCTTCAAATGGGATCATTTTCAATGAAACTTGATACCCATTGTTTTTTAGCAAATTCCACCAAATTCAAGTATTCTTCACACTTGGAAGGATTATATGTCACATACATCCTTGAAATATCTTCAATTACTTGATTAACTCTCGCTATCTCCCCATCTATTTGTGGATGATATGATGTACTCAAATTCAATTTTTTGCCAAATCCTCTAAACAATCCTTTCCAAAAGTTTGAATTAAACTTTGGATCTATGTCTAACACAATTTCCTTAGTTATTCCATGTAACCTAATAATTTACGAAATATTAGTTTTCTTATGACTCAAGTTTACTAGAATAAAATGATAAGACTTTGATAATTTATCCACCACTATCATTATTGAGTCATGTTGCCTTGTTGTCCTAGACAAATTAGTGATGAAATCAATGGTTACTACTTCCTATTTCCATTTTAGAATTGGCAATGGTTTTAGAAAACCTATTGGGTGTATATTCTTAGCCTTCACTCTCTGGCATTAAATGCATTTGACTATGTAATCAATCACATCATGTTTCATTCTTGTCCAAAAGTATTGGATTCTTATTGTTGCAATTGTTTTCTGGTAACCAAGATGTCTAGCATATGGAACACTATGCATATATTTTAGTACATAATTCCTTAATTGACCTAAATTAGGAACATAAATCTATTTTTATGCATCAATATTCCATATTCTCCCAACTAGTATTCTTTATATTTATGTTGTGCATTTTTCTATTGTATGCCTTATTTTACCTATAAGTAATTCCCATATGAAACAACATATTCTAAAATCCTACTCTTTAAATATGATCTATACATTCTAATAGATATAACATGCATTACATGTATACTTCTACTAAGTGCATTAGAAACCTTGTTCTCTTTTCCTTTTATATGTTTAATATCAAAGTTTCACTCTCTCAAAAATTCCAGCTATCTTGTTTTCCTAGAATTTAAAGTTGGTTACTCAAATAAATATTTCATACCATTGTGGCCTATCCTCAAATCAAATTTCTTCCCCATTAAATAATGTCTCCACATTTTCAGTGCATGAACCATGGAAAAATGCTCTAAGTCATGTGTGGCACAATTGTTTACATACTCTTTAATCTTCCTAGACTCATAGTAAATGGGATGTCCATTCTAAGTAAGGACTCCACCAAGTCCCTCTTTGCATGCATTTGTGCACACCATGATATCTTCATTTGGATCTATAATATTCCAAACTGGTGCACTAGTTAGCAATTCCTTTAGTATTTGGAAACTTTCTTCAAAATGGGTGCACTAGTTACCAATTCCTTTAGTAATTGGAAACTTTCTTCACACTTTGAGTTCCATTCAAATTCAATTCCCTTCTTTTGTAAATAAGTGACAGGGTGATAAATCTTACTTTTAATGGATTTAGATAGTTCATTTGCCTTGCGCCTTGTTGGGTGCCTTGCAAAATATTTCTATGAATCTCATGTAGTATCCAACAAGCATTGTGAATGACC
This sequence comes from Picea mariana, assembly GCA_032191745.1. Classification (NCBI taxonomy): domain Eukaryota; kingdom Viridiplantae; phylum Streptophyta; class Pinopsida; order Pinales; family Pinaceae; genus Picea; species Picea mariana. Next base: position 77,204 of record JASDQU010107973.1, on the reverse strand, counting down.
TTACCTCTATTACATTCATTGATGTTGGTCATCCTCTAATGACTTCAATATTCTCTTGATCCACTCCCATCCCTTCCTCTGAAATTATGTTCCTAAAGTAATGGATTTTTTCTTGGTGAAAAGAACATGTACTGAACTTATGGTATGTTAACTACCATTTCTAGGGGTAACTAAGGAGATGACGTCTTAAGGCCCTCATGTTGCATACATTGAGTATCGACAGATAGATCAGTAGGTAGAACCCCACATCACACCATCCATAACCATGAGATCAATGGTTGCACCATTCATCACACCATATTAGCTCACAGAGGACAACAGGTCTTGCTCCATGAGGTAACAAGTCCAGTGTTGTGGTAAGTGTAATTTTAATAAATGAAGCATTTGAATATGTTGAAAATGTTTCTTCCTTGATTTTGAAAACGTTTGCATGAAAATTATGCTCTTTTCCTTGTTTCACCTTGGTGGTTGACATTGTTTTCCCAATAAGTGGTCACTCTCAGGGAAAGGGTTGCTACAGGGGGGGTCCCCTTAATGAGTCATCATACCACTCCCACACATAATTGCCACTTCCCATGCTTCTTTCCCTTTGTTTCCTCATATTTTGGGTTTTCAAGCCACATTGGCCCAAGAAGGGCTTGTAACTCGTTTCATGGGAAGAACGGTTGAAGGCCTGGAGGCTTGTAGTTGGAAAAATATAAAATCCAATCATAAACCTTCCATATGCTCTCCTAGGGATCTTGAGAACAAGGAAATTTTTCTCGCAAAACAATTATGGACCCATAAAATAATAACTAATTGAACATGCCAACCAAGGTAGAGCATGTGTGGGAAATGTTTTTCATGCTTAGATAGAAGTCCCACACATTGTGTTCAATTTGGGGAAGCACAATGTGACCAAGGTAGAGTTAAGGTGGGTAATGTTTTTCATGCTTAGGTAGAAGTCCCACTTTAGTTTCAACTTGGGAATACTCTAATAAATTAAATGGAGAAAGGGCTTGGAAAAATCATGCATCTCAGATGAAGGGAAACACACCCTCTACAAAAGCACCCATAAATGAGACAATATGAGCCCTTGTATGTCAAGAAACCCCATGATCAAAAGTATTACCCTTATCCACCACTATGAAAACCCTCCCATACCTAAATTTGGCAAGTTGCATAAGGTTTTTGAGAATTTTTTTATTTTGAGAGGGGGGATTTGATGCACTTGTTCAAGTTTTTATTTTATTATATATGACTTGCTTGACATGATTCTTGTGACTTGTGAGCCCTTGGAGGGTGAATTTTGTTGTATTTGTAGGGCCTTGGTAGGTGGAAAGACACTTTGTGGAGGCATAAGGTCACTTGGACCTTAACTTGGGGCATGAAGTCCAAAAGATGGATGATGCACCCTTACTGCTTGGAAACTTGAATGAGGTAAATTTCCTTTGGAGGCACTTAAGAATCCATTGCATGTGATTTGATATCCTTCCTAGCCCCAACAAATTTCCTTTGGAGGCCATACTATGCATGTTTGTGGTATGACATCACACTTGGAAGGCTAGATATTGGTGTTGATTGGATGATTTGATGGTGGCATGATGTTACTCCTTAGAGGAAGACCCTAATGCATGGATACTAGGACTTGGGAGGCCCAACCACTTCCTCATTCATATCAACGTCTTACCATTTGAGCCAAAATGTCACCCCTAGGGGGGAGTGGCATCATGTTTTAGGGCTTGCTTCTTTGTAAAATTAAATTTTGATTTTGTAAAGGGGAAATTAGAATAGGTAGGCCTCCCTGATTGTGTTTTACCCTTAGTAATGTGGACAAACAATTTTAGCAATACCTCCTATAAATAGAGGCTTGCTTATTTCATTTGGATATATCATAAGACTTGAGAATTACATATGTTTGTGGCTGAAATCTTTGCCACTCTTGGGAAAAACGCATATCTCTCTCTTTGATGTTATTTGGATGCTATTTACTTGTCTTTTGGAAGGAAGTGGTGCACTATCTCTTGGATTCTTAGCTCTTTCATGTATGGTGCAATATTCTTGGTAGAGAAGGGTTTTACTTGCTATCTTTTTGGAATTGGTAAGGAATTTATGCATATTGTTAGTATTTCTTCTTTTTTCATAGTTATTCTTGTGTAAACCCTTGGAGGAGTATAAGGGCATACATACTTCACCAATATCTATCATTATTGTTAGTGGATAAGCTATTGCAAATATTGCTAGGAGGAGTAAAAGGGATTACACCCTCCTAGATTTACCTTGCTAGGTTTTTCATGCTCTAGGAAGTAAAAGGGATTACACCCCTAGGGAAGTTGAAAGCCCTAGATTTTACAACAGGAGAATATATAACCCAAATGATAAGGAAATATTCTAGATTGCATTGAATAAATAAAATCATTGCATTGAAATACATGAATTTTTGAGATATTTCTTTTGTTCAAGTTAGAATTGTTGGAAAACTGGTTGTCATTGATGTCAACCCTAGAAGAAGCCACAAAGCAATTTTGGAAGCCTTTAGAACTGATTGGTGTATTTGAAGAAGTCTCCAAAGTGGTCCCCTTATGTCTTAGCTTTAAACATGGCCCTCACAAGAATAAACTTTGAATAAGTATGGGTGTATTTGAAGAAGTCTCCAAAGTGGTCCCCTTATGGCATAGCTTTAAGCATGGACCTCATGGGAAGATGCCTTGAAGAATTCTACAAGAATCCCTAGAGATATGGTTAATTGGATAAGTGGTTAATAATCCCAAGAGGTGTGGTCATGAAGCCCAAAGTTCATTGAGTAAAAAGAGTATGAAGGACATTGCAAATGCATGAAAAACATCCAATGATTGATAGTCCTCATCAAGCCATCCCTAATTCTAAGTGGCACACCATGTGGTTCCTCACAGTTGAAGAGTTACACCTTCTTAAATACGAAGCCTCAAAGTATGGTCAAGAAGTCCCAAATCTAAGGTCAAAAAGTTATAACCTTTCCCTAAAGTCAAGTAACAAAGAAAACGTTGTTGCAAACAAGAAGTGGCAAGTCGACTCAAGGTCAAGTAAAGAAGTTGCTTGGAAGGGTATAAATACACATTAAGAACCTCTCATTTTCATTTATTCAATATTTTGATCTTTAAGCACAATCTTGATGGCGAATTTTAGAGGGAAGATGAAGTGAAGAAGGGAGAAATTCCAAGACAAGATGAAGTCTTATGATGGTGTGTTCTAAGGTATGTTTTTTAAAGATCGTCTTACCATTTTCACTATAACATTTTTTCTAGAATGATTCAGATAGTGAAACTTGGAGGCTATTGAGAAGACCTGTCAAAGTACATGTGGTACTAATTTTAGCTTCTAGGTCGTTTTACTTTTGGATATACACTCTGTGGAAGATAGGGTTTTTTATTAGTCCTGTAACTAGTCTCAACCATGTGTTTTGGGTCAAATAGTCATATCTTCTTCATAAAGGATTCAAATTATGTGAGACAAATTGCATTGGAAATAATACAATATTTAGAATTTTTTGTGCGATTTTTAGAATCATATATCAAATATTGATCCTGTGGTATGTTGTACAAGTTTTCTCTCCAGAATATGATATAATTTAGGAAGGTCTTCCATATTCTCTATATCACATATTCAATGATGAGTCAAGGAGAGAAAATTGGAGGAATATCAGAGAAGATATCAAAGAAGATTGGGTACAATTTTCAGACCTTCATTCATTACAGGTATGAAGTTATAGTTGTTGAAAGTTAGGGTTTGTGACTAATCCAGAAACTATTCCCAAACAGGTGTTCAAGATAAATTTAAGAAGTGATGTTGGGGTTTATATGTGGACCCGTGTGTACCTAATATCTTTAAGTGGACCCAATTTCTAAATGGACCCAGGTTGTTGATGCTGATATATCAGTTGTGGTGGATCTAGTTTTTGATGATGATGATGATGATGTATCGATTATGATGTATCAGTTTTCATGATGATGTATCAGTGACATTAACAATGATAGGTTGAGTCTCTCATTTATATTAAAGACTAGCAAGGTGGTGCAAGTCAAGAGATCAAAGTCTCCTTCAAGTTGGTTCCTTAGAAACAAGGGGGGTTGGGTGGTGCCTTGGAAGATTGATGTATTCAGATAGAAGGTTGGTGATTGCATGGGAGTTATGGCTTCCTTTGATTTGGTGCTCATAAAACTAGGGGGTTGGAGCCCCCTTCCAGTTGGAGCTAGAGAATCTAGGGAGTTGTAGCTTCTTTCAGGTTGGAGCCTATAAACAAGGGGGTTGGAGCCTTCTTCTAGTTGGGGCCAGAGAATCTTGGAAGTTGGTGCTTCCTATGAATGTAATATTCAAGATCTATGTTAAAAAGTGTTTTGTGGTTTTCTCCCATTTGGGTTTCCATGTAAAATTATTGTGTATTGTGCATCTGTGGTTATATGTTTATGGTATTTTAAATGCAATTATAAGTGAATGGAATTTTTGATAAGTTAATGTTTACTTGTCATGATAAAAAAGGGAAAAAGGTGCTCAATACTGATTCACCCCCCCTCCCAGTATTGGTGAATATTCCAACAGGAATCAATTCTATATGATACAAGCTTGTTTGATCCACTAGGGAATCTATCTTAGCCAAGTAATTCTTTCTTAAATTATAAAATAAAAGCTACAGCCATTAGGGTTGCAACAAAACACTCTTTAATCATCTTTTGTCACTCTTTCTACCACTGAAAATTGCAAGTAAATAGTGCTAATTATTCTTCCCGTTGAGGGCTTTCTTTCAAATACTTTTCTTGTGGATTTTGGTGGGTAGAAATTTTTGTTGTAGAAAAAAAATTCTACATACACAAGGCTTCCCTATATATTTCTGATAACATAATTTTTCTGCCCTATTTTTCCTTCAAAACTTGTGATACAATATTGAGATATTATCTATGTGATTAGGACTTGATTACCCAATAATTATATGGTGTTTTGCATGGTTAATTTTGCAAATATATATATATATATTTGTGTTACTGCATTTTTTGGGCAGCAAGGTTTATTGCTTGTTCCCTTTTGGTTAAAGGCTTGTCTATTTGTCCTTTGTCTTGTTCTGAGCAGGATTAACATTGTCTTGAAGGTACACAACACTTTGGAAACCATCCTTCATCAACAAGACTATTTTCCAAGCCTTTTCTCACTTCAAATATTGACCTAAAGGGGTTTCATTGGTCATCTTCTCACTTTCCATATCAATCCCCCTAGGGTCACCAAGATTCCCCTCTTGTGGTGATTTATCATCACTAAAGTGAGGGGATTTTCTATCTAATGTGACAGTGCATAGGTACCCCCATAGTTGTCTCACTCTTGTGGATTAGGTCAAGATTTTCCCAACCTACAATTTGTGCGATAACAATATATAGTCGATGCTCTCTTAGCACCTATAGTACCAACCTTAAATGGTGTTCATGCTCTTCCTTTGAGTTGGAATAGATAATTATTTCATCTAAGAACAAAATGAAAAGATTATCGAGATAATTTCTAAATATACCATTCATCAATCACATTAAGGTAGCTAGTGCATTTGTCAATCCAAATGGCACCACTACAAACTCATAGTTCCCTTACTTGGTTCTGAAAGTAGTCTTGTTGATTTCTTCATCTTTGATTCTTAATTTATGGTAGATTGATCTCATATCTATCTTTGAAAATATATTTTATCCTCTTAGCTAGTCAAAGAGGTCAACAATTATGGGTAGCATATATTTGTTCTTCACAATAGTTTTGTTCAATTTTATAAAATCAATACATAGCCTCGAAGTCCCATCCTTATTTTTCACAAAGGGTACTAGTGCTCCCCAAGGTGAGACACTTGGGCGTATGTACCCCTTCTTTAGAAATTATTCTAACTACATTTGTAGCTCTTTTAATTATGTTGTGGTCATTATGTAAGGAGTCTTTAATATTGGGGTAGCTCCAAGCATTAAATCAATAGAGAAATCTATATCTCTCTTTGGTGGAAAAACTAGTATTTTCCCAAATACATCCTCAAAATATTGAAACACTATAAATTCCTCAAGACTCATACCTTTCCTCTTGGTTGGATCTTCCACATGATTTGCATACAATTAGAATCCTTTCCGAAAGAACTTCTTCAGTTGTAAGGATAAAATATCCCTTATAGAAATGGATATTGAAATTCCTTTCATTGTTCTATTCTTCCCTTCTTCATCA
>JASDQU010107973.1:52952-63029 GCA_032191745.1 Picea mariana | reverse complement strand
CACTCTTTCTACCGCTGAAAATTGCAAGTAAATAGTGCTAATTATTCTTCCCGTTGAGGGCTTTCTTTCAAATACTTTTCTTGTGGATTTCGACGGGTGGAAATTTCTGTTGTAGAAAAAAAAATCTACATCCACAAGGCTTCCCTATACATTTCTGATAACATAATTTTTCTGCCCTATTTTTCCTTCAAAACTTGTGATACAGCATTGGGATATTATCTATGTGATTAGAACTTGATTACCCAATAATTTTATGGTGTTTTTCATGGTTAATTTTGCAACTATATATATATATATATATATATATATATATATATATATATATATATATATATATATATTTGTGTTGCTGCATTTTTTGGACAGCAAGGTTTATTTCTTGTTCCTTTTTGGTTAAAGGCTTGTCTATTTATCCTTTGTCTTGTTCTGAGCAGGATTAACATTGTCTTGAAGGTACACAACACTTTGGAAACCATCCTTCATCAACAAGACTATTTTCCAAGCCTTTTCTCACTTCCAATATTGATCTATAGGGGTGTCATTGGTCATCTTCTCACTTTCCATATAAATCCCCCTAGGGTCACCAAGATTCCCCTCTTGTGGTGATTTATCATCACTAAAGTGAGGAGAGTTTCTATCTAATGTGAAAGTGGATAGGTACCCCCATAGTTGTATCACTCTTGTGGATTAGGTCAAGCTTTTCCCAACCTACAATTTGTGTGATAACAATATATAGTCGATGCTCTCTTAACACCTATAGTACCAACCTTAAATGGTGTTCATGCTCTTCCTTTGAGTTGGAATAGATAATTATTTCATATAAGAATAAAATGACAAGATTATCAAGATAATTTCTAAATATACCATTCATCAATCACATTAAGGCAGCTAGTGCATTTGTCAATCCAAATGGCACCACTACAAACTCATAGTTCCCATACTTGGTTCTGAAAGTAGTCTTGTTGATTTCTTCATCCTTGATTCTTAATTTATGGTAGCTTGATCTCATTTCTATCTTTGAAAATATATTTTCTCCTCTTAGCTAGTCAAAGAGGTCAACAATTATGGGTAGTAGATATTTGTTCTTCACAATAGTTTTGCTCAATTTTATAAAATCAATACATAGCCTCGAAGTCCCATCCTTATTTTTCACAAGGGTACTAGTGCTCCCCAAGGTGAGACACTTGGGTGTATGTACCCCTTCTTTAGCAATTATTCTAACTACATTTGTAGCTCTTTTAATTATGTTGTGGTCATTATGTAAGGAGTCTTTGATATTGGGGTAGCTCCAAGCATTAAATCAATAGAGAAATCTATATCTCTCTTTGGTGGAAAAACTAGTATTTTCCCAAATACATCCTCAAAATATTGAAACACTATAAATTTCTCAAGACTCATACCTTTCCTCTTGGTTGGATCTTCCACATGATTTGCATACAATTAGAATCCTTTCCGAAAGAACTTCTTCAGTTGTAAGGATAAAATATCCCTTATAGAAATGGATATTGGAATTCCTTTCATTGTTCTATTCTTCCCTTCTTCATTAAGACAAGAAAAAGCCTTGTTATGGAAATATAGCACAACATGATGCATATCCAACCAATCCATTCCAATTAGGAAATCATATGACCCAAGCAGTATGATGTTTAGATATACAATAATGTTGAATCCATTCATATCTACTGAACAACCTTTAACAATAATATTAATCTTCTTTTGGGTTGTTAGATCTGAGAAATATTCAATAACATATAATGAAGATCCAACCGATCTAAACTCTTATGCCAAGAATCAAATAATTCAATAAATCAAATAATGAAAGAAAAGAGAGAGACAAGAGACAATTGTTTGCGTGGTAAAACCCCAATGTGAGGAAACATCCATGGAAGCTGATCTTCTATTCCTCAAGAAAACCCTCCAATCAAGGTATAAACCATAAATCACCATAAAGAATCAATGTCATAAACCACTCACATTATCTAACATTCCTAAAGGGCCTCCTTCACCTTTGTTATATATGAGAGAGTGAAAGGAAAGTAATTCACATGATGCATGTGGGATAAACCCTTTTTACAATATAGAGATTTATTGAAGAATAACTTTAAAAAATTCCATAGCCATGTAATCTAAGACCGCTAGGAAATCATTAATACATTCTAAAATTAAAGGGCCTGCTTCACCTCTATTATATATGAGAGAGTGAAAGGAGAAAATTCCCATGATGCATGTGGGATAAACCCATTTTACAATATACATAGTTATTGAAGAATAACTTTACAAAATTCCATCACATTACACACCTCAATTAATGGAATTACATTACACACATACTAACATTGGTCCTAGTATCTAGTTGAACCAACCATGATTTATCATGCTTACTTATCTTTAAATTAAATATTTCAATTGAATTAGGGGCAATGTAACCATGGCCTACTCCGAAATCAATTAAAATAGCAGTAGTTTGATTTACAATCTTACCTTCTACTCCAATGTTGCTTATATACTTGGAATATTTTTTCCTATATCTTCCATTGTATTAGCCTCTTGAATGTTGTGCATAGTCCTCATTGTTTCTCCCTTATGAGGAAAATCTATGTACATGTGTTCTCCATTACATCCCCAACATTTGATTGGTGTCCTTGGTCTTTTTCCCAAATATTTTTCTATCTTGGATTCACTCTAAGTTGGTTGGATTTGTTGGTATGCATTAGGGCTGCTCTTGGAGGAAGGCGGTTTGAAACCCTTCATTATTTGATCCATTTTTTCCATCTTCTTATCCTTCTAGGACTTCTAGAAAGTTTATCTACTTTTTTCTCTACTCATATAGGTACTTGGCCTTCCTAATGGTCTCTTCTAGCATCTTAGGTTCATCAAATTGAATCTTGTCCTTGTAAAATGATGGCAGTGTATTTTCACCTTCTTCTCTTTGAGAAAACCCACATACCTTTTCATATCCAAGAACTTGTTCTCATATTCTTCCATGATCATATTTCCCATCTTGAGTTCAAAGAACTCTTGCACATTTTTGTCATAGTAGTGCTAAAAAAGATACTAGTATTGGAAATATTTCTTGAACTTATTCCAATAAATCCTTTTCTCATTGATGTTATTAAATTTCTTAAGTTGATCCCACCACATAGAATCCTTTCCTTGTAGATGGTATATACTAATACTAACTTCTAAATTGGATGAGTATCTATGAAACTGAAAAATTATTTCATTATCCAAAGCAACGAGGCTTCAACATATTCTCCCCTTTTTTTCACCATCAAAAGTTGGTGGCTTAAGCTTCCTAAGATCTCCTTGCAAACTTCTCAAATCATGTCTTCTTATTTAATTCCTAATAGGGGAAAATTTTGTGTTGCTTTGTGATTCTTCATATGCATATAACTTCATGGTTGAATAAATGGGTGAGTAATGTTGTATGTGAGTCCTAGTAGCACTTCTAGTCTAGTGCATGGATATTTTGTAACTATCCTTCCATGCATGGGGCCTACCCTCTTCCTCATACCTTGAATTTGATCCAATATTCATTTTCTTCTGCATTTGATTCAAGATCTGTAAAAATTAAGTGTGTACCTAAGTTTGCTTCTCCTGATCTCTTATTAGCCTTTCATTATCATCACTGTAACTCTTCACTTCCATCTTCAAACTCCTCATGGTTTCTAGCATCTCTAATGGATCTACTTTGTATATGTATACATTATACTTTGTTTCTTCAATCCTCCGACTTCTTCTTCATGACTAGGGTCTTTGTGTATCTTTAATGTCTTTGCTCTTCAATCCTGAGATTTACTTGTTCTAAAAGTATTGATAACTCAGTAAGAAGTGTGCATACAAATTATATTGTTAGAAACATGTCATTTTCCATATCTATAGTATTTATGTCAAGTTTTGGAAATTATGTACATTGCAAATTTTTTTCCAATTAAGGTTGCAAGTCCTTCTTCCTCTCAATTTATGAAGAATCCTGAAGAAATTATCCAAATTCTAAGTCTTCATGCACAATATACTTTGATTCATATTTCCAATGGTTATATTCATACTCCAATATGAGCTCAAATATAAATTTATATCTCTCATAAGTCACCATTTTTTCCCAAGTTTTGCATTTTTCTTATTCGCACAATGAAACTCAAAGACCAACTTTTTCCACCAACAAAAAAAAAATTGTTAGGAACCAAGTAAACATTTGTATTGGCCATAGATAATACTAGTGATGGTGAGTACATAACAACCCTCATATTGGAAATTCGACACTCTTAGAAGATTCTACATCAATATGGGATTGTCAACTCTATCATTTTTATGTTTTCTCCATTTTACCTAAAACAACTATCTCCCAAGTGGAGAAAAACTAGGAAATAATCTATAGGACAAAGTTGTATGGATTGTTGAGGTAAAATTTTGAGTAAATAATTTTTGCTAGCGAATTTTCTGGATTCAAAATATGTGTGAAGTTTTGAAACGTTCAATGTTTCAGGTGGACACTCCACCCATAATTAGGGACATGAGAAGCTTAATGAGTTGGAAAAGAGTGTTGAGGTTGTAATTATAGGAGGGGGATGTTGAGTATACTAAAAATATAGATAGTCATAGAGATTTGGTATTTAGATAAAGGTAAAAAATTAAGAAAGTAATAAGTTATGATAGTAAGGTAGAGAATGAAATAAATTAATTATAAGTATTAATTATTGATATCGATTATTAATTTCTTATTAACAACAATAATTAATTAATTCCTTTCATCATCTACCTTCATTTATTACCTTATTGTTATAATTTAACTCTTTATTTCATTTTACCTGATAACTAAATACCTAATCTTTATGGTATTATAATTTGGGTCATCACTAACCGTCTCCTTTCCACCTTTATTTAATATAATATAATTCTTTATTAATTTATTTCATTCTCTAGCTTCAATGTTAATACCTTATTATCATAACTTAATACTTTTTTTCATTTTACCCTATAACTAAATACCTAATCTTCAATTGTTTTCATTCATTTCCTTTCCACCTTTAATTAATACCCTATTATTATAATTTAATACTTTATTAATATTTATTATTAATTTTGCTAGCTAATATTAATTTCTTATTAATACCTATAATTAATTTATTTCATTCTCTACCTTACTATCATAATTTATTTATTTCTTTCCTTTTTTCTCTTTATCTAAATACCTAATCTCTACGACTATCTATCATTTTAGTCAACTCTATATGTTACCTTCTCTTTCCCGATAACGGTCACTCAACATCTCCCTCCTATAATTACAACCTCAACACTCTTTTCCAACTCATTCAGCTTTGCATGTCCCTGATGATGGGTGGAGTTTCCACTCGAAACGTTGTATGTTTCAAAACTTCACACACAATTTGAATCCAGAAAATTCCCTAGAATTATGAATAATTGTGAAAACCTACATACTCAGGTAAATATTTTTTTTTCAAATTTGTGAACTAGGGTCCCTTTTCCTCCTTTTAAGATCCTATAAATCCCCCAAAAGTCTCCTGAAATAGTGGGTTTTGTCTTATTTTTTCATCTCCATTCTAAACCCTTTGGAATTTCACTAAATTATCCATTGGGTATCTTCATGTATTCTCCCTTGACTTGGTGTAAAAATTTCATCAACAACAACGCCTTTGTCAAGGAGTACCGACTAGTTCTTCAAAAATACCAGTTCTGCAATATCTAGAAATCTAGAGTAGAAATGACCAATGACCCTCAGTATAATTTTTATGGCCCTCAACATTATGGACATACCCTAGAATTTAACATGGTTCTAAGATTTTCTACTCTTGTTATGGCCAAAAAAAAATTTGATTCCATTTTTTTAAATATGTCATCATCTTGCTAACGTGGCATCTTAGTTTACATGGAAAGGAACATGGTTGTTGATGTGGTACTGGTGTCCACCTATCAACTCCCAATGTAGCCATGTCACCACCCTGTACACCTCTTATGCCCAATCACACTCCAAGGTCCCCCTCCTTTTCTTCTTATTTATTAGTATATTTTTATTTTAATTTGGGGCCCTACCTATACACAACAATCCTTTTCTACCACTTGGTTCCACCTAAACCATTGATGGGGAAGGGGGTCCCACTCTACCTAAAACATTCCACCTAGTGTGTTGTCATATGTCGATGTGATGGATGGGGGTCCCATCTCCACTATGCATCGACCAGAACAAATGTCCCCACTTGTAGATCTAAGACCTACAATGGAGATCTATTACAGGTAGAAAAAATGTGCAGGTATTAATTTTACCCTGAGCTCCCATAACCACTTAACGCTCTATTTTTCCTAGGGAACACGCATCACCCTCATGGAAATTATGGGTGCCTAAGGCACCAATGTAAAACCACTTAGCTTGGGCCGATAATTTCTTGTATTGGTGTGGCACCCCATCACCTATGGACCTTGCCACCTACACACCTCAACTCTACCTAGTAGCACCTTAACACCTCCATGTCTCTGGTACAGGTCCACATCACATTCCACATCATAAGTATGAAAATTTTCTCAAATATTCAAAATTTTCAAAAATATATATATTCCAAAAAAAAAATTATATAGGGCCACCATGAAAGATCTGAATTTAGCTTCTCTTGGTCGAATTCAACCCTTGTGCATACCAATTCGACACCCCCTAGCCAATTATCTATTGAATTTTGTCCAAAAAATGGGAATTTTACCTAAATTCACCATTTTCCCCCAATTTTTCGTGCAAGTTGAAACTTTGCAACAACAAATTTATCAAATTTGTGCCTCTATATGCTTGAATCATAAACCAATTTTGATACAGATTTAGGAGCAGAACGAACTAATTAACAGACTAAATACAATAAACAAAGAGATGTGCAGAGAAACACATATATCCAGTGAACAATATCTTCTATTGAATAAATGAAATAGGTCAAAACTGTAAAACTGCAAAACGAAAACACTTGCTCGAATTGTGGTAGTTATCTTTGAGAAGAGATGTGGTTGCTATGTGTCTCCATTTGAGAAGAATGATTACAATGAGGCTCCATAGGCCTTTTCAACATTATTCATGGATGTCAAAACCCTAGACATCCAAAAACCTAACCCTACGAGATGAAACACTAAAAGTTATGTTGGCCCTTATGGGTAAGTTGGTACCTCAACTTCCCGGGGTCTTAAATTTTGCATATGACCTCCATTTTAGGCACATAATATCCCATTGGAAAGGTATTTTTGAGAAATACACACTACGCCATCAAACTCTGACTCTGTCACCATTTTGACTATGGTGAGCCAAAAAAAAACATTGTTTAGGGCCCCAAAACAACCCTTGAAGTACAGAAAGATGTGCCGACATGAAAAATACAGAATAAGACAGTTGGATTAGGTAGGAGGACACTAGTATCCACTTGTAATATGTGTAGGGCTTCAGACAACCCCAGAATTGTAGAACCCACAATTAAAAAGAAGTACAAAAGAACATGTTGAACTAAAAACTGTCAAGAGGAGCCAATTGGAAGATGTGGGTGGCCACCAATATCCACCTAGATCATTCATCCCCCCTTAGGAAGAAATGGTCTCCATTGCATTGATTTCCCCCATCACGTAAGGAAAATTCTGTTGAATTTGGCCTCAGGTGAGCCACTTTCCTTGGTGGAGGAGTTGGCCAGCCCTGACAACCCGATAAAGTCGGATCCTTTGCTGGCGAGTGCCCTTGACCTGTGTGTCCACTATATGATCAGTGGATGACTATTCCATGTAGTCAAGGTTGAGCTATGTTGGTGTCAGCTATTCTACAATCTTTGAGGTGTCCAATAATGGTGGAAAATATGGTCGACGTAGGTCCACATTGAACATTGGGTGCAAGACAAGGAAGGGTGGACTGTTGAGCTCAAAATCATTGCTACCCATGGCCTTGATGATGGTGCAAGGCCCATACTGAAGTGGGCGAAGCTTCCGATGGGGCCATATAAAACACTCCTTCTACAAATGTAACCAGACCTTGTCTCCAAACTGAAATTGGTGCAGTACCCTGTGTTGATCATGGCATTGCTTGTACTTAGAATTGGCTTTATGTAAAATATCATGGACCTATTGGAGGATGTGTTGAATCATCTCAATGAATCTAGTGGCTTTGTCGGTCTCATACTAAACATGGGAAGAGTCTATCTGTGTGGTTGCAAGAGGTAGTGAAACATCAATGGGACCCAAGGGTTGAAATCTGAGTCCCACCTGGAATGCACTATGGCTGGTGGAGCTAAGGAGATCCCTATTGTAACTATGTTGACCATAGGAGAGACTATAATCCCATGTACGCAAATTCTTAGAGTTGTACATGCGTAGGATGTGCACAATCATCCGAATGACGACCTTTTTTTCACCATATTTTTGGGGGTGGAAAGCAGTGGATTTAGTGAGCTTGGTGTCTGTTGTTCCTGAGTTTGTGTTTTAAGGCTATAAAACACACCGTCAAGGCATCCAAATATGATAATACTTTTAAAACAAAGAAACAAAGAAAAACTAAATCAGATTCATTTTCTCAACTGTCTCTGTCTTGCTTCCCGTTGTTCCTAGATGGTTATGTCACATTCAATCGCTGCCCACGATCATTCTAACTCAGTTCTATTTGTTGCAGTTTGTAAGATGGTGTTAAATAGGTTCAATGCAATGCTGGTTTGATCCTGTAGACCAGGTTCTACGTTTGGTTGTCTACTGTTAGGAACAGTCATGGGTGATAGGGTTTTAGATGTTTGTAAAGGGGTTTTTTATATATTGGTTACTTCAGACTTTTAGAAAAGATATTACTGAAACAACTTTAAAATCTAAACAGTAATGTAAAGACACAACTAAGGCCGTTTCCTGGTTTAGTGACAATTATGAAATTGAAAACAATGAAACATAACACAAAGAAATATAAGGCTTTAATCTGGAAAGAATCTTATATTTCCATTAACAATAATGACAGAGACATAGGATTTCTAACAAGAGAAAATATTAAGGAACAGAAGGTTACAAGTCTTAAAATCACTAAAGTGATTTCAGAGGAAAAACTGTAACACATTCAACATCCAAACCAATCCGAAACAATAAACAACAATTGCATATAATTTCAAATTGATTCATTTGCTAGAAACATACATTAAGAGGAATATTTAACAAACGAAGAAAGACAAGGGAAGAAACATAGTCACGAAATTGCAGGATTCAGAATCTTGTTGCGAATAATATTCTGATAAACTTCAAAGCTGATAGTACAAAATTGTCTTTTTCCAAAATTTCTGAAGCCCTGTTTCAGCCTCTTGAAATTATATTTATACATTTCTGTCAAAATATTCCATTGGTAACTAACTAACTTCCTAATCTTTCGTTTGCATAAGCTAATGTCAACCGTTTACAATTTATTTCAAAATACTAAAAATAGAAATATGTACAAAGTTTTAACTCTAAGTCGAAGAACTTTCTTTATATGCTTCGACTTCTTGAACATGTTTCTCTAAAAAGTTCACTAAGGCCTTAGTAGCCTCAGGTATCTCGTTTCTTCAAATGAGAAGAAACTTCTTTGTAGTCCTGGCAACTGGTTTGCAATTGTTTTCTCTGTGGACTTAACTTTTTCCAATTTTGAACTGGAGGCTATCATTAACTTCTCGATTTCTGCCATATTGACCATTTTGATATTTGAAATTTCAGTTTTCTTCTCGTACAGTTCCTCCTTTGTCTTCAGTTGACACCTGTTAATGTTGATCTCCCCTAGTGAATCGAAAAAACCATCTGTTCTGATATGTGTTGACTCTTTTTCAATTAAATCAAAAATCTTTTGGCAATCTTCATTGACCCCTTTTGTAATTCTTTTATAACCTTCTAAGTTTGTTTCCCAAACCTTTATCATTACATCTCCTTTTAATTGCTCTGAAATGGATAACTTCTGTGATTTTCCAGTTTCTTCCTTTTGTAAAGCAGTTATTAACTTTTGGAAAGAATTTCTTACCACTTTAGCTTCCCTTTCTTTTTGCACTACCTGGTCCATAGATTTCTTAGATTCTTGATAATAATTCTGGATGATTTCCAGATTACAAAATA
>JASDQU010107973.1:20576-52131 GCA_032191745.1 Picea mariana | reverse complement strand
GTTGTGTCTCTTGTGATTGTGTATTTCTCAGTGATCTTGTTCTTATTATGCTCTTATCTATTGAAATGCAGAGAACTATAATAATGGCATAAACATTAACAGGATTCACTCTAAGTTTGTTGGATTTGTTGGTATGCATTAGGGCTGCTCTTGGAGGAAGGTGGTTTGAAACCCTTCATTATTTGATCCATTTTTTCCCTCTTCTTATACTTCTAGGACTTCTAGAAAGTTTATCTACTTTTTCTCTACTCATACAGGTACTTGGCCTTCCTAATGGTCTCTTCTAGCATCTTAGGTTCATCAAATTGAATCTTGTCCTTGTAAAATGATGGCAGTGTATTTTCACCTTCTTCTCTTTGATAAAACCCACATACCTTGTCATATCCAAGAACTTGTTCTCATATTCTTCCATGATCATATTTCCCATCTTGAGTTCAAAGAACTCTTGCATATTTTTGTCATAGTAGTGCTAAAAAAGATACTAGTATTGGAAATATTTCTTGAACTTATTCCAAGAAATCCTTTTCTCATTGATGTTATTAAATTTCTTAAGTTGATCCCACCACATAGAAGCCTTTCCTTGTAGATGGTATATACTAATACTAGCTTCTAAATTGGATGAGTATCTATGAAACTAAAAAATTATTTCATTATCCCAAGCAACAAGGCTTCAACATATTCTCCCCTTTTTTTCACCATCAAAAGTTGGTGGCTTAAGCTTCCTAAGATCTCCTTGCAAACTTCCCAAATCATGTCTTCTTCTTTAATTCCTAATAGGGGAAACTTTTGTGTTTCTTTGTGATTATACATATGCATATAACTTCATGGCTGAATAAATGAGTGAGTAATGTTATGTGTGAGTCCTAGTAGAACTTCTAGTCTAGTGCATGGATATTTTGTAACTATCCTTCCATGCATGAGGCCTACCCTCTTCCTCATACCTTGAATTCGATCCAATATTTATTTTCTTCTGCAATTGATTCAAGATCTGTAGAAATTAAGTGTGTACCTAAGTTTGCTTCTCCTGATCTCTTATTAGCCTTTCATTATCATCACTGTAACTCTTCACTTCCATCTTCAAACTCCTCATGGTTTCTAGCATCTCTAATGGATCTACTTTGTATATGTGTACATTATACTTTGTTTCTTCAATCCCCATATAATTTTCAATCCTCTGACTTCTTCTTCATGACTGTAGGGTCTTTGTGTATCTTTAATGTCTTTGCTCTTCAATCCCGAGCTTTACTTGTTCTAAAAGTATCGCTAACTCAGTAATAAGTGCGCATACAAATTATATTGTTAGAAACATGTCATTTTTCATATCTATAGTATTTATGTCAAGTTTTGGAAATTATGTACATTATAATTTTTTTCCAATTAAGGTTGCAAGTCCTTCTTCCTCTCAATTTATGAAGAATCTTGAAGAAATTATCCGAATTCTAAGCCTTCATGCACAATATAATTTGATTCATCTTTCCAATGGTTATATTCATACTCCAATATGAGCTCAACTGTTAAATTTATATCTCTCATAAGTCACCATTTTTTCCCAAGTTTTGCATTTTTCTTACTGGCACAATGAAACTCAAAGACCAACTTCTGCCACCAACAAAAGAAAAATTGTTAGGAACCAAGTAAACATTTGTATTGGCCATAGATAATACTAGTGATGGTGAGTACAGAACAACCCTCATATTGGAAATTCGATGCTCTTAGAAGATTCTACATCAATATGGGATTGTCAACTCTATCATTTTTATGTTTTCTCCATTTTACCTAAAACAACTATCTCCCAAGTGGAGAAAAACTAGAAAATAATCTATAGGACAAAGTTGTATGGATTGTTGAGGTAAAATTTTGAGTAAATAATTTTTGCTAGGGAATTTTCTGGATTCAAAATATGTGTGAAGTTTTGAAACGTTCAATGTTTCGGGTGGACACTCCACCCATCATTAGGGACATGAGAAGCTTAATGAGTTGGAAAAGAGTGTTGAGGTTGTAATTATAGGAGGGGGATGTTGAGTAGACTAAAAATATAGATAGCCATAGAGATTCGGTATTTAGATAAAGGTAAAAAGTTAAGAAAGTAATAAGTTATGATATTAAGGTAGAGAATGAAATAAATTAATGATAGGTATTAATTATTGATATCGATTATTAATTTCTTATTAACAACAATAA
Source organism: Picea mariana (assembly GCA_032191745.1). Classification (NCBI taxonomy): domain Eukaryota; kingdom Viridiplantae; phylum Streptophyta; class Pinopsida; order Pinales; family Pinaceae; genus Picea; species Picea mariana. Next base: position 49,950 of record JASDQU010107973.1, on the reverse strand, counting down.
TTAATTAATTCCTTTCATCGTCTACCTTCAGTTATTACCTTATTATTATAATTTAACTCTTTATTTCATTTTACATGATAACTAAATACCTAATCTTTACAGTATTATAATTTGGGTCATCACTAACCGTCTCGTTTCCACCTTTGTTTAATATAATATAATTCTTTATTAATTTATTTCATTCTCTAGCTTCAATTTTATACCTTATTATCATAACTTAATACTTTTTTTCATTTTACCCTATAACTAAATACCTAATCTTCATTGGTTTTCATTCATTTCCTTTCCACCTTTAATTAATACCCTATTATTATAATTTAATACTTTATTAATATCTATTATTAATTTTCCTACCTAATATTAATTTCTTATTAATACCTATAATTAATTTATTTCATTCTCTACCTTACTATCATAATTTATTTATTTCTTTCCTTTTTTCTCTTTATCTAAATACCTAATCTCTACGACTATCTATCATTTTAGTCAACTCTATCTGTTACCTTCTCTTTCCCGCTAACGGTCACTCAACATCTCCCTCCTATAATTACAACCTCAACACTATTTTCCAACTCATTCAACTTTGCATGTCCCTAATGATGGGTGGAGTTTCCACTCGAAACGTTGGACGTTTCAAAACTTCACACACAGTTTGAATCCAGAAAATTCCCTAAAATTATGAATAATTGTGAAAACCTACATACTCAGATAAATATTTTTTTTTCAAATTTGTGAACTAGGGTCCCTTTTCCTCCTTTTAAGATCCTATAAATCCCCCAAAAGTCTCCTAAAATAGTGGGTTTTTTCTTATTTTTTCATCTCCATTCTAAACCCTTTGGAATTTCACCAAATTCTCCATTGGGTATCTTCATGTATTCTCCCTTGACTTAGTGTAAAAATTTCATCAACAACAACGCCTTTGTCAAGGAGTACTGACTAGTTCTTCAAAAATACCAGATCTGCAATATCTAGAAATCTAGAGTAGAAATGACCAATGACCCTCAATATAATTTTTATGGCCCTCAACATTATGGATATACCCTTAGAATTTAACCTGGTTTTGAGATTTTATACTCTTGTTATGGCCAAAAAAAATTTGATTCCCTTTTTTTAAATATGTCATCATCTTGCTAACGTGGCATCTTAGTTTACATGGAAAGGAACATGGTTGTTGATGTGGTACTAGTGTCAACCTATCAACTCCCAATGTAGCCATGTCACCACCCTTTACACCTCACATGCCCAATCACACTCCAAGGTCACCCTCCTTTTCTTCTTATTTATTAGTATATTTTTATTTTAATTTGGGGCCCTACCTATACACAACAATCCTTTTCTACCACTTGGTGCCACCTAGACCATTGATGGGGAAGGGGGTCCCACTCTACCTAAAACATTCCACCTAGTGTGTTGTCATATGTCGATGTGATGGATGGGGGTCCCATATCCACTATGCATCGACTAGAACACATGTCCCCACTTGTAGATCTAAGACCTACAGTGGAGATATATTACAAGTAGAAAAACTGTGCATGTATTAATTTTACCCTGAGCTCCCATAACCACTTAACACTCTTTTTTTCCTAGGGAACATGCATCACCCTCATGGAAATTATGGGTGCCTAAGGCACCAACACAAAACCACTTAGCTTGGGTCGATAATTGCTTTTATTGGTGTGGCACCCCATCACCTATGTACCTTGCCACCTACACACCTCAACTCTACCTAGTAGCACCTTAACACCTCCATGTCTCTGGTACGGATCCACATCACATTCCACATCATAAGTATGACAATTTTCTCAAATATTCAAAATTTTCAAAAATATATATATTCCAAAAAAAAAAATTATATAGGGCCACCACGAAAGATCTGAATTTAGCTTCTCTTGGTCGAATTTGACCCTTGTGCATACCAATTCGACACCCCCTAGCCAATTATCTATTGGATTTTGTCCAAAAAATGGGAATTTTACCTAAATTCACCATTTTCCCCCAATTTTTCGTGCAAGTTGAAACTTTGCAACAACAAATTTATCAAATTTGTGCCTCTATATGGTTGAATCATAAACCACTTTTGATCCAAATTTAGGAGCAGAATGAACTGATTAACAGACTAAATACAATAAAAAAAGAGATGTGTATAAAGAAACATATATCCAGTGAACAATATCTTCTATTTAATAAATGAAATAGGTCGAAACTGTAAAACTGCAAAACTAAAACACTTGCTCGAATTGTGGTAGTTATCTCTGAGAAGAGATGTGGTTGCTATGTGCCTCCATTTGAGAAGAATGATTACAATGAGGCTCCATAGGCCTTTTTAACATTACTCATGGATGTCAAAACCCTAGACATCCAAAAACCTAACCCTAGGAGATGAAACGCCAAAAGTTATGTTGGCCCCTATGGGTAAGTTGGTACCTCAACTTCCCGGGGTCTTAAATTTTGCATATGACCTCCATTTTAGGTGCATAATAGCCCATTGGAAATGTATTTTTGAGAAATACACACTACGCCATCAAACTCTGACTCTGTCTACATTTTGACTATGGTGAGCCAAAAAAAAACATTGTTTAGGGCCCCAAAACAACTCTTGAAGTACAAAAAGATGTGATGACATGAAAAATATAGAATAAGCCAGTTGGATTAGGTAGGAGGACACTAGTATCCACCTGTAATATGTGTAGGGCTTCAGACAACCCCAAAATTGTAGAACCCACAATTAAAAAGAAGTACAAAAGAACATGTTGAACTAAAAACTATCAAGTGGAGCCGGTTGGAAGATGTGGGTGGCCACAAATATCCACCTAGATTAGTCATCCCCCCTTAGGAAGAAATGGACTCTGTTGTGTTGATTTCCCCCATCAGGTAAGGAAACTTCTGTTGAATTTGGCCTCGAGTGAGACACTTGCCTTGGTGGAGGAGTTGGCCAACCTTGACAACCTGATAAAGTCGGATCCTCTGTTGGCGAGTGCCCTTGACCTGTGTGTCCACTATATGATCAATGGATGAATGTTCCATGTAGTCAAGGTTGAGCTATGTTGGTGTCATCTATTCTGTAATCTCTGAGGTGTCCAATAATGGTGGAAAATATGGTCGACGTAGGTCCACATTGAACATTGGGTGCAAGACAAGGAAGGGTGGACTGTTGAGCTCAAAATCATTGCTACCCATGGCCTTGGTGATGGTGCAAGGCCCATACTAAAGTGGTAAAAGCTTTCGATGGGGACATGTAAAACACTCCTTCTACAAATGTAACCAGACCTTGTCTCCAAACTGAAATTGGTGCAGTACCCTGTGTTGATCATGGCATTGCTTGTACTTAGAATTGGCTTTCTGCAAAATCTCATGGACCTATTGGAGGATGTGTTGAATCCTCTCAATGAATCTAGTGGCTTTTTCGGTCTCAGACTGAACATGGGAAGAGTCTGCTTGTGTGGTTGCAAGAGGTAATGAAACATCAATGGGACCCAACGGTTGGAATCCCAGTCCCACCTAAAATGAAGTATGGTTAGTGGAGCTATGGAGATCCCTATTGTAACTATGTTGACCATAGGTGAGACTTTAATCCCATGTACAAAAATTCTTAGAGTTGTACATGTGTAGGATGTGCACAATCATTCGACTGACGACCTTTTTTTCGCCATCTTTTTGGGGGTGGAAAGCAGTGGATTTAGTGAGATTGGTGTCCAACAGGGACCAGAGACTCGACCAAAATGTGTTGAGTAACCTATTTCCCCTATCATAGATGATGGTCTGTGGTATCCCAAAATGGACCCACACTCGTTCAAAGAAGAGCTTCATAGTATATGTTATTGTAATGTTCTTTTGCAGAATGTGAAGATGGCCATCTTCAAAAACAGATCAACGACCACAAATACACAATCATTGCCTTTCTTGGTGGACGGAAGGCCAACATGTAATTCATAAAGATGGATTCCCAAGACTTATAGGGGGTATGAAGAGGGGTGTATAAGCCTTGATTATTGATGGTTGTCTTGGAAATGGCACAAGCAGTGCAAGATCTGATATACTTGATGACATCCTGTCTAAGTTTTGGCCAATAAAAATGTTTCTGGAAAACGACCATAGTTTTCTCCACGCCAAAATTTCCTACCTTCTGACTATAGTGGGCTTCCCAAATCATCTTTTCACGCACACTTGTAGGAACACAGAGATGGCCCAGATGGCATAAGAGTCTGTCTTGAATGTGAAAATCGATGACAATCACACCTGTACCCAAGAGCTGATAGGTGGTGGCGAAGTCCAGATCTTGCTGATAAATTTGGGGCCACTCAGATGCCTCATATCCACAAGAATGGATTACAGTGATGAATGCATCCACAGGAGGATGACTGAGGAATTCAGCGACACAATTTGTGATCATTGTCTTATACTTGATGTTGAGATGGAATTTTTTCGTGTAGGTGGACCACTTTTGATGGTGGTTGTTTTGCAGCTTCCCTTGTGTCTGTATGAACTGCAAAGGCTTATGATTAGTGTGGATGATCATCTCCTTTCCCAGAATGCAATGTTTCCATTGACAACAGAATTGTACAATGGAATACATTTCCTTTTCATACGTGGGGTATTTTCGGACAGTATATTAGATTGTCTCACTATGGTATGCCACCAGATGACCATGCTGAGTGAGAACTGTGCCTACAACATAGTCATATGCATCAGTCTCAATCTCAAATGGTTGTTGCATTTCAAGAAAGGAGAGTACTGGATTTGAGCACAAGCGATGCTTCAGATCATCAAATGTTTGTTGTTGTTCCTTCCCCCACACTACCTTTTCCTTGCCACTTCCCTTGGTCACGTGGTTGAGGGCCCAAGAAATATGGGAGAACCCCAACATGAACCTTCGGTAGAAATTGGCTAGTCCCAAGAAGCTTTGAAGCTCGGTTAGTATGGTTGGGGCTAACCAATCATGATTGACTTGGATATTAGAGGAATCAACATGTACCCCATTCTCATCAACAATGTAGCCCAACTATTGGACCCTGTTCATGCCAAAGTGTAATGTACCCATCCACCCACAAGCTGGGCTATGCCACTTAATTTGAATGCAACACACCCAACCACCAACAAGTGGGGCACACTGCAGTCCCAAGACTTAGTTATTTGAACGGATCTCGAATTCTAACAACATTTAATCCAAAAAAGCATGAAAGAGCCACATGAATTAATCAATACCCATGCCATAGCATAAAAGAGATAAACAATGTGTCATGTACAACAAATATCCAGCAGACATGCACATTAAAATTACATATCTCATAGATAATTAAATACACAGTGGAAATAAACATTACACAGAAAACATAGAGAGCACTTATCTTTCCAAGTAAACGTTCACCAATTGGTTGCAGACCAAGGATGTCCCTCTCAACCATAGACATTGTTGTTCATTTACTCTCAACAAAAGGTCATCCACAAGACAGGGTTATGAAACCACAAGGATAGGTCCTAGGCCAAGTCTAAACACACAACAGTTGGCTAATTAGCTCTCAGGTTTCCCAACCTCACAACAAATCTTAATTTCCATCTCTCTTTCCCACTCAGCTTGCACAACCCCAAGAAATGAACACCTTTATCTTCCATGCAGTGCATGAGGTTGTTCCATTTCTCTCCAGGGCTCAAGTGCTACTGGTCAGGAAATATCCCTAATGGAAACTCCAAGGACTCTTAGCCGTGGACAGTTCCATATCAAAATTCCATCAAGCTCATGCACGCAGGCATCCATTCCCTCCTGGAATGATCAGTAAATCATTATAGCTATTCAATGATGGCTCTCCTCTTCCTTCCATTCATTTCCATGCTCAGCCCAAGAGCACACGAACTATCAATAGTGAGTGAAGAGGAAGAAGAACAAGAGAAAAAGGGGAAGAAGATGAACCAGGGGAAGAATGATCCCCTAACTTCACCCCCAAGCCACCCTCACACATCCATTCATATCCATGCTTATACCAAAAGCATACAAATGCAGCAAGAGTGAGGCTCCCAAAAATGAAGAGTGAAAAGGTGTAACAATGAATGAATAAGAATAAGTGAACCCCCACCCAAACCAAAGATGGGTTTATATAATTACTTGGAAATCAAGAACCACATGGCCTCCCCCAAGAATCTCATGTAACCCCTTTTCTCCATAAAATCAATTATGGGTAAATAAATAATAATAAAAATACTTAGCCCCTCAAGCCCCCTCTCTCATGGAATCATAGCCCCCTATCTCTTTTGTCCGTGTCTATCTTGCAACCAACATAGTATTTTATTAATGTATATGAAGTGTTACATTTCCTAGGCACTCTGGCCCCTTTTCAACTTTACCATCTCACCAGCCTAAGTCATATTTACATAATACATTATAGTTCATAAGGGTTAGAACCAGGATGTTACATCCCCCTCCCCTTATTTTGGCACTTTCCTCAGTGCACAACACCATTCCAATGTTATTAACATTACAAATCCAAGCCCTCTAGCCTTACTACATACACGAAATCCAGCCCAATCTTATATACATAGGCAATCTGGCCTAAAATTAAACATGTATGCATAGGCATTATGACCCAAAAAATGTATAATGACCTTCATAATTTATATTTCTGGCATTAGTTCAAACCAACAAGCTCGCCTTCCCTCTTAGCCTTGCACAACCCAAAGAAATGAACCCCTTTCTCTGCCATTTAGTCCATAAGGTTGTTCCACTTCTCTCCAGGGCGTCAGTGCACTCGGTCAGGAAGTTTCATAGTTGTGGCTTCCAGAACTCCAGCTACAACAAGTCCATTAGACTTTCTTCATTCTATTCCCTTGTCATTGAGTTGCTCCAACATCACCTTCTTCTTTTCCCTCATAGTCTGGTACTTTTCTATATCTTCAACACTCATCTTTTTCCTACAACATTTCAAATAATCGAGCATGTCAATTCACAATTTGTGCATAAAATTCTTATTCTTTCTCATAATGTAAGAGTAAATTTTTATAATCCAATACAACACTTATCTGTGCAGTTCATGGATCTGCATCCATATGGCTATCTCGTTAACTTGGATCATTGTTTTCCTTTGAAATACCCATTGTGTGCATGACCCCAATAAAGAGCTATCAAAGTCTCCTCTTCCTTATGGTCACTCACCTTCCAGGCCCAGGATTAGGCATCCCCTTCTCTGCTATATAGTCCCTCAGGCAATCCATCTTGTGTGACCAATGATTTCTTGCACAAGAAAATTTATAGATACTTTATTGAGTCTTACAGGTGAGGCGACTCTCTGGCATGTGTTACCACAACACAACATATTCTAGGGCAATCACGGCTTACCACAGGGTCCTCATGTCCCAACAATATCCTTTTCCATGATTTCCATCTTGCATATCCAACATCTCATCTGTATTATACACATATAGTCATCATGAGATATCATTATAACCATTTCCAATCATAAATGTCAAATCTTTTTTTTATACAGGAAAACAAAATTTCCCAAGCATGAGCTTTATGCTCATAATGGTTGGCTCTGCAGCTATAGATATCAATCTTCTTTATGGGCTTACATCCTTTCCATATCCAAGACCATTCTACCTACAATTTCTTTAATTTACATTCATCCAAAACAATTCGTCAGTAATTATCAAATCATAATTCCGAAAATTGTTTTATATAGGAAAAATGAAACTTCTAGACATGACCTTCTGCTCAAAACAATTTGGCTCTTTGTAGAAATAGGCATTGGTTTTCTTTATGGGCTTACAACACTGCCATATCCAAGACCCTTTCCTCCTGCAATTTCAACATTCCTCAGCCAAACAAATTATCAATAGCTCATGTACAAGATATATATGTATATATATTTTCATGGCAATCATTCAAAACAAAATCACAAAGTGATCTTAGAATTGTTTACAACTACAATTAAATCACTTCCATCAATCCAACTATCAATTGGAATGAACTCATCATTACCTATACATGTATTATCAACCAATATTTTCTTTCTTCTATCTATAAATATTGTTATCACTCTGTCCCCTCAACAAATTTTTTCTATAATTTATCATTATGTAGCTTCTTTGACCTGCAACTTTTTTGTTGTAATATCTAATAGCTCCTGAAGGTTTTTCAACTTCATGATTTAGCAATATTCACATCATTTCAGTTGTTAGCATAATCATTTATATATTATATAATATATACGTGCATTCACCCAATGCATTCAATAATTCATGTAATATCACTTGTAACATTATTAATAGCTCCAAAACTAATCTTGAAATTGTAACAACAACAATCCAATCACCTTCAACTAGTATTAATATTAAATATAATGCATCTATCTGTCATTGCGTATTTTCATCACCAAAGGATTTTCATAATGCAACAATTAATTACTAAATAAAATGAAAATCAATGTGCCAATACCCATGGCCACATCTACACAATGCATTCATGCATTGGTTGCATAATACCACATAACTATGTCATGAATTGGCTACATAATACCACATAACTATGTCATGCATTCCACCACGCTGAGTTGGAAGGTATGGCCAATGCCTCAACACATCATCCACACACTTCCTACTACTTTCCTGACCATTTGGATACCTTCCTTTTCAACCCAAACACAACACCAAGAATATAATTCTCAAGTGCTCTTCAGTGTTGGCAAGGAGGTTGCAGTACAAACATCAAATATACAGTAGATACCATTGAGCACTCACATAGCGCTACATCCATTCCATATCCAACCATATTATGGTCTCACACATGACTAGCTCTATGGATATTCATTGTTATAGTAGGAGTACGTCTCATGAATTAACTCGGTTATGATCCCATAACCAATCATAACATAATATGCAACCAACATTTTATCTAAATGCATTCTAGCATCAACAAAATTTGCATACTCTAGGCCTTTGGCCATTACATATCAATTTAAATATTGAAATTTAACTGAGGGAATTCTTACCTCAATCCCCTTCAACATGTATGCATCAACATAAACTAAATGCATACTTGTCTGGTTGTTACCAACCTACTTATTGTTGTCTGACCAATTGATATTTGTAGAATCTCATAGACTTCCTCCTTCATCATTTTGATCACCATTCCTGCCACCCTCATGGGTCTTCACCTAGACGGAAATCACAAGCAACAACAACATCCACATCTTTAACCCTGCTATATCATTTTTCTTGAATACATAATCCATCATTAGTTATACTCAATCATTATCTCATAATAATGTACTATTCTAAGTTCACAAGCATGTTATATGCATATTCAAGAATGTACATATGCAAAATTACGCATCCATATGCACCAAGCATTCACTATCAACATGACTACTAATGCATATGCATTTTAACTTCATTGTATGCTTCATGCACTCTAGTGCATTTATGTTTTAATTCACTTATTTATTTATCTATTTATGTTGTAGTTGGTTGTCCTTGAATTCCTTCAAATCCTTGTTGCCTTGTGTGCTCCCATTCTGCTCATTTGTACTATGGTTCCCTGGTCTCAATACTTTCCAGTCAATTTCCACTTGACCATTCTGCAATCCAACCAATGTGTTCTATTTTCAGTAGCCTCTCCTAGGAATTCATATCCAACTTTACCTTTATGAAACATTCTAGCACCCTGGAATGAAGTAGCTAAAAAATTCCATCACTCTACTATAACATTCTTGAATCAAATATTATTACTCCTAGTTCTCCATTAGATTACTTTATTAACATTTCCCTATGAAACCAAACCTTTCACACTTAATACCATTCCCCAATGGAAGTCCATTTTCATTCAGTGACACTTTTCAAGTGAGAGAGCATTCCAATTTCTCTGCATTGGCATCCTTCTTCCACTATCAACTATGATGTCAGAAGTGGATTTATTTCACACTTAAGATTTTCAATTGTCTACACATTTTTACCTTCAAGGCTATGGAGCCTTACTTGTTTTTTTTCCTTCTATGCCCTTCAATGACATTTTAAACCTGCTAGCTTCATATCCTATATGAGGATTCTTTATTTTGTAGTACCTTATCCAAGTTTAGTAAGATTTTCCATGCTTCCATGACTCTAATATCTAATCTTGTTCTTGAATTGATCTGATTATACCTCTAATCCTGCCAAACCTGCAAGCAATCATCTGGTTAGAATTATACATATTATACAAAATCGTCAATTAAATTTACATGTACCTTTTCTGTTTAATTCATGAATAAAATTATATCAATTGTAACGGTTATCCAAAAATAGAATGATTCCAGGTCATTATACTCTTAATCATATTTCCAACGACTGAATTCTCACCCCAATCGGATATCGGAGTTGAAAGTTAGGGATCCCTGAAAAACCACTTTTAGCCCCCCGAGCTGATACAGAAAAACAAAAACTGCAAAGGCGCTTCCTTCAAACCAAGTTCCATGTGACCACGGCTCGAAACCGTGAGCTTATTAATTCTTCAGTGCCTTCCTCTAGCACTTTTCTCTTTATTCTCTACACATGACCTCGTTCGAACATAATTTATGAGGGCTTAATCACCTTTTAGCGCCTTGCTCTGTGTTCTTCCACATGGGATCTTGCACGAACACTAAGTCTGAGCATAGGCTTACTTCCAGGCCCTTTTTACCTTAACATGAGACCGATGTTGGGACCAAGTCCTCTGGACTTCAGCCTTTGGCTATTTTCCCTTGTCAACTTATGTTTTCTCCTGGAGTTACACTTTGTCGAAGCCTTTAATTATTCCACTAGAAAAAATGGATGGTCGATATTTAATCTCCCGTCGATTTGACGGTCCGCTCACATTTGGAGGCTTCATCAAGATCCACAACTATGACTTGATCAAGTGTTGGGATGGACGGTCCTCTATTAATTTGGCACTCTGGGGGTCCAAGACATTCAATTCACTGAAACGTGGCACACATCCCATGTGTCCACGTCATCCCAAGTGACGTCCATGAGCCATGTCACTTCGAAATTTCGGGCTTCAGAAGATTTCTCCTTAGAAAACTTTGTTCCTCCCGAACCATTGTGAGATATACGAATCACAATCACCCATGTGCATATATGACAATCCTAAACACTCCCGAACCCCACTGCTCTATCCAAAGGTCGACGAAATTCAAGATTTCGGGAGATTTCACATCAGCACACTCCAATTCTCCCTAACTCTGAATTCCCGAATTGACTAATTTGTCAACACGTGTCTCCCTTAATGGATGGTCTGGATTAACTCTGAACTTCAGGACTTTGGGAGATTTTAATGCATGGAACATGAGGGATCGCTTCTCCCAGAGTGTCAATCCTCCGAACTATCATGAGATCTACTTCTCACACTCCTCCCACAACCAACAACTGTTATTAACTCTGGCTTCAGCTTCAGGGTTTCTCGCTCCAGATGACCCTCATACTCCCGAGTACTTGTTAGATCTGACGGTCCTAAACACTCACGAAATCCACTGCTCCATCTAATGGTCGACGATACTTCTAGACTCTGACCTTTGACAGTTTAAGCTTCACATTCCTACCAATATCGTTGAAGCGGAAAAGTTATGAAGTATTACCCTTCATGATTAGCCTCGATCGACAACTAAAGGTCAACAATATAGATCTGACGACCGGGAATTAACCTTTCCCAACTTCTGGTTTTTCCTTCATCGAATGGCTCCTACTCACTAGCCCTCCAATACAATGATCCAGATCTCTCTTGATCCCACATCGGTGATCTCTCCTGAATTCGAAAGGGACAGTCACGATCCTTCAATCCCTTACAAAGGATCTCTGACATTCTAGCTTTTGCACGGACTTTGAAACGCCATTCCTCCTGAGATTTACGACTTCAAGGTCATAAATCGATCTCAACCATGAGACTATGACCAACGGATCCATCCCATATAGGCTTGGTGTTTCAACCAGTAGCTTTGATGCTAATCTGTAACGTACCCAACCACCCATAGGTCGGGCTACACCACTTAATCCAACTGCAACACACCCAACCACCAACATGCGGGGCACACTGCAGTCCCAAGACTCAGTTCTCTGAACGGATCTCGAATTATAACAACATTTAATCTAAAAACAAGAATGAAAGAACCACATGCATTAATCAAGATCCAGTCCATAGCATAAAAGAGATAAAAAACGAGCCATGCACAACTAATAGCCAGTAGACAGACACATTAAAAATACATATTTGAGAGATAATTAAATACACAGCGGAAATAAACATTACACAGAAAACACAGAGATAACTTATCTTTGCAAGTAAATGTTCACCAACTGGCTGCAGACCAAGGAAGTTCCTGCCAACCATAAACACTATTGTTCATTTACTCTCAACAACAAGTCACCCCCAAGCTAGGGCTATGAATCCATAAGGACGAGTCCTAGGCCAAGTCTAAACACACAACAATTGGCTAAGTAGCTCTCAAGTTTCCCAACCTCACAACAAATCCTAATTTCCATATCTCTTTCCCCCTCAGCTTACTCAACCCCAAGAAACGAACACCTTTCTCTGTCATGCAATCCTTGAGGTTGTTCTATTTCTCTCCAGGGATCCAGTGCTACTAGTCAGGAAATCTCCCTAATGGAAACTCCAAGGACTCTCAGTTGTAGATAGTTCCATCTGAACTACCATCAAGCTCATGCACATAGGCATCCATTCCCTCCCATAATGATCAGTAAATCATTACATCCATTCAACGATGGCTCTCCTCTTCCTACCATTTGTTTCCATGCTCATCCCAAGAGAACATGAACTAGCAGTAGTGAGTGAAGAGGAAGAAGAACAAGAGAACAAGGGGAAGAAGATGAACCAGGGGAATAACGATCCCCTAACTTCACCCCCAATCTACCCTCATGCAGGCATTCATATCCATGCTCAGACCAAGAGCATACAAATGCTGCAAGATTGAGGCTCCCAAAAATGAAGAGTCAAAAGGTGTAACAATGAATGAATAAGAACAAGTGAACCCCCACCCAAACCAAAGATGGGTTTAAATAATTACTTGGAAATCAAGAACCACATGGCCTCCCCCAAGAAGCTCATGTAACCCCTTTGCTCCATAAAATCAATTATGGGTAAATAAATAATAATAAAAAGACTTATCCCCTCAAGCCCCCTCTTTCATGGAATCATATCCCCCTATCTCTTTTGTCCTTGTTCATCTTGCAACCAGTAGTGTATTTTATTAATTTATATGAAGTGTTACATTTCCTAGTCACTATGGCCCCTTTTCAACTTTACCGTCTCACCATCCTGAGTCATATTTACATAATACATTATATTTCATCAGGGTTAGAACCGAGATGTTACACAAAGGAACATTTTTTCAAGTTGACATATAGCTTGTGTTGCCACATAGTGCTCAAAACTTGTTGAATATGTCACATGTTCTCCTCCCAAGTTCTGTTGAATATGAGGATGTCATCGAAATATACCCCCGCAAAAGAGTTGGTTAAGGGTCTCAATACATCATCCATCAACCTCATGAAAGTGGTTGGTGCATTTGTTAAGCCAAAGGGCATGACCAACCATTCAAAGAGACCTTCTTTAGATTTGAAAGTTGTCTTCCATACATCCGTTGGTTCGATGGGAACCTGATGGTGGTCATACTATAGGTCAATATTGTTGAAGAACTTTCCCCCCTTGAGGTTGTCAATAAGGTCATCAATCCTGGGAATTGGGTACTGGTTTCGGACTGTAATTTTGTTTAATTATTTGTAATCACTGCAGAGTCACCAAGTCTCATCCTTCTTCTGCACCAGTACAATCGGGCTTCCACAAGGGGAGTATCTAGGTCTGATGTGCCCCTTTTGAAGAAACTCTTGGATCTTACGATTGATTTCGTCATTTTCCATCAACGACCGACAATAGATTGTTCCATTAGGAAGAGGTGCACCGAGGGTTAGATCAATTGGATGCTTGACTTGGTAGTGCGTCAGTACCCCGGTGGGTGAGGAGAATATGTCTCTATACTCTTCCACGATCCTATCCACTTGCTTATACTGCAAAGAGAGGTTTTTTTTATAGACCATAGATGTGGCGACGACCTTCTACTTACTGTGAGCATACATCTCAAGGAAGATGAACTTCCTGGTTTGTGAAATGACCTTACTGCATTGCTTAGCAAAGATTAAAGAAATAGCGGTAGGCGACACTACCTCTAGTATCATGTACAATTATCTACCCAAAGTAATAATAACACTGGGAGGTATAGAATCATACATAGCATGATGCCTCCAAAAATATGGCTGTCCTAAAAGAACATCACAAATTTCAAGGTGAGAAATATCACACAATACCTCATCTTTGAAAGGCTTGATGTCTTAGGGAAAATGACAATGTTCACTGACAAGATCTCTTCCTTGGCGAATCCATCCGATGGTGTAGGGTTGCAGGTGTGGTGTTGTCGACATGTCCATCCGCTTGACAACCTCTACTGAGATCAGGTTCTTCTAACTGCCAATATCGACAATGAAGTAAAGTGGATCCCCCTTTACCCATATTTGTGAGTGAAAGAGGTGTTCCCATTCCTTGGGTTCTTCTGGTTCGCTTGGATGGACTTTGGTGATAGCGATAGTGGCATTGGGTTCAACATCGATAATTTGCTTCCCTTCTTCTTGATTTTATTCAAAGTCATAATCTTCCTCTGACTCAGAAGCCTTTAGCTCGACCATGAGTGACTGGTTGGAGCGGCATTCTAGTGTTGTGCCAAAGGATTTTATGCTATTCACACCATTTTCCTGTGTCCTTATTCATCTTCTCATTGCCCTTCTTGTGTTGTGGCTTGGATTGGTTGTCCTAAGAGTGGCCATTTTTTCGCTATCCCTTGTTGTGTGGGTTGGGGCCATATTTTCCCTTCTTCAGTTGTGAGGAGTTTGCAGATCCAAACTCTCTCCTCTTATGCTTAAATTTATGCTCGATCTTGAAAATATATCTATATTCCATACCCAATGAGGTGATGTCTAGAAAATCCATTTATGTTTGAATGTATCTATGCAAACAGCTGTGGTATTTGAGCACCAAATGTCGCCCAAAGTCTTTGATACCTAATTTGGTGCACAGGGTATGGAAAATACTAGTGAAGTCTAGTACTATCTGGTCCCTTTCTTGACACAGGGTGGTCCATCTGGTGTATTGGTCCTCGTAGCTTCTAACATGGTAGTAATGTTCTTTAATGGCATCTTGGAACGAATCCCATGTAGGGGAAACAAAAAATATTGCAGATTCCTCTATGGTCCTTTTCTTAAATTAAGTATCCCACTAGTCCTTAACATGAGGGATGGCCTTGAGGAGTGAAAAAGTAATATTTTCCTTATTGAAAAAACTGTGGACCGAAAAATACCCTTTGAGAAGATTCAACCATTTATCTACATCATCTGCATCTATCAGTCTTCAAATAATGGAATATCAAAATTTACCTGTACCTTGAAGGGGGTTGCATGGTTGCTTGATGAAGATGCTTCTCCTGTGGGAAGCCACTGAAGGATCTACACAAAATTGTCCATAATTTTGTTCCTTTGTCATGCAATGGATTCCTTGAGCAACATTTTAAAAGGATCTCCTACTCCATCATCTTTCTTTTCGTCCCCCATGGGTTGTTGTCAGGCTTGATGCGACTGATATTACAACGACTCAATTGGTTCGAGTCCCAACTTCTTGTACCCAGATCTTGTCGGGAACGTCCACAAAGAAAAATAAATGAAGAGAAGACCGCTCTAAAACCACTGATTCGGATTTAGGAGCAGAATGAATTGATTAAAAGACTGAATACAACAAACACAGAGATATGAATAACATCACATATATTGAATAAATGAAATAGGTTGAAACTGTAAAACTACATAACTAAAACACTTGCTTGAGTGGTGGTAGATATCTCTAAGAAGATATGTGGCTTCTATGTGCATCCTTCTGAGAAGAATGATTACAATGAGGCTCTAGATTCATTTTTAACATTACTCATGGATGCCAAAACCCTACACATCCAAAAACTTAACCCTAGGAGATGAAACGCCAAAATTTTATGTGGGCCCCTATGGGTAAGTTGGCACCTCAACTTCCTGGGGTCATAAATTTTGCATACAACCTTTGTTTTAGGTGCGTTATAGCCCATTGGAAAGGTATTTTTGATAACTATAGATTACGCCGTCAAAATATTACTCCACCTATAGTTTGACTGTGGTGAGCCAAAAAAAACATTGTTTACGGCCCCAAAATGACCCTGGAAGTATAGAAAGATGTGTTGAAATGAAAACATATAGAATAAGCCAGTTGGATTAGGTGGGAGGCCACCAATATCCACCTGGAAGATACGTAGGGATTTAGACAGCCCCTGAAGTGTAGAATCCACAATTACAAAAAAGTATAGAAGAATGTGTTGAACTAAAAACTATCAAGAGAAGCCAGTTGGAAGAGGTGGGTGGCCACCAATATCCACCTAGATCAAATTTAGGGATTTAATCCCTTAATCCCATAATTACTGGATTTAATCATTTTTCTCATTTTTTCTCCTTAAGGAATTTTGTCAAACTTTTAGTAAGCAACCTATAATTTATTTATTTGCAAACTATGGTCTCTGGCCTATACAACCCCAGTGTTGTAACCATGTCTCTTATACCACTCTATGATGTACCCAACCACCCTTGTGCATGTTGGGATGGTGGGGTACTTCAAAATTTCATTCACCATTTTTAAATCTTGCTCTGATACTTTTATATTCCATGATCTCTTAGCTCTGATACCATTATGCCTTATTATTAAAATTTTAATGCATATTAACATGACAATAAGATGATGCAATTATTTTTAAAACATTTAGAAATATAGATGCATAATATCCATGCAACATAACAACAGTTAAATCCATCATTTACACAATATAAACACAATGAAATCAGCATCAACCATAAATCTTATCCTTCAGAAAATACTACACCAACTAGCTACAAAAATTTGACATTCCACCCAACCATAGGCACTATTTCACTTAATATCTCTACAAAAATCCACCCCCAAGTTGGGTCTATGAGTCAACAATGATGAACACATGTGGATGGATCTAATCCTCATGAACATAGTTCAATTCCCAATTTGTATGGTATGTTCACTCTCACAACCATCCCAACTCACCAACTATCTTTCATCTTTGGCTTGCACAACCGAAAGAAGTGGATCCCCTTCGATGCAATGCAGTCCCTTAGGCGATATTACTTCTTTCTTGGGCTCTAACATAGAATGGTTAGGAAATATCTTTTTTGGGAATTATGTAGGTTCTCAATTGTGGTTAATTCGTCTCAATTCCATTAATTTCTTAGGCATATAGGCATAATTCCCACATGGTTTCCCTTCTCATAACTCATTATAGTCTTGGCATAATATCTCAATAATTGGATCAGGTTCTCTCTCATACATTCTTTAGAAAAATGACCAATAATGATGCAAAATGATGCACAACTCACAAAAACCAAGTCATAAGTATGCATGCTCACAACTCAGCATATGGCTCTCAAGGAATCCCACATAACTACTTTGGAAATTTATCACAAAGTTTATTACATAAATGAAGACTTAGGAATATAATAATATATTTTTCTTTGGCCCCTTTGAGCCCCACTAAGCCCCATTGCCTCCCTCTCTTATGGAATCACAACCACCCATGTTCGTGTCCTTCTCATCTACAGATGGTGATCCATTTTTTATTATTACTTTCAATGTACAACATTGCATATTACATTGCTTGCCCCTCCCTTCCCAACTCTGCTTTTAGAAGGATTAGGAGGATAATCTAATGATTTTTTGAAGAGTTAGTGACCATGTTTATGAATATTTTCTATATATGTTACATGTGGAAAGTACTTGATTGACATGATTGTAGTTGATATTATAAATTGTTGAGTTGATTAGCATGTACATTATGATAGATATATGAGTGGATCGTGAACTGAATACTTACGATGTGATAGTGTGTGAGTTTTGTCAGATGGATGGGACCTTTAGGACCCCTATGTGGAGTTTATTGAAGGAATAAGAAGGATATGAAAGACAAATTAGATTTCGTGAAAGCTTAATGAAACCAATTGAATTTTTTTGATACTATATTTCTTATATTTCATGATCCATGCATATGTCTATCATAATGTACATGATAATCAACTATCATAATGTACATGTCTATATTTAGAATATCAATTCCAATTCTATCAATCAAGTATCTTCCACATGTCACATATATAGACAGTAGTCATAAACATGGCCACTAACTCTTCACTCAATCCTCGGACTAGCCTCCTAATCCTTCTCGAAGAAGAGTTAGGAAAAGAGGGGAATTACTATAATGTCAAACAACTAATGCAACTATATTAAAATAATTCACAAATATAGATGAATAATACCTATGCAACATAACAACAATTAAATCCATCATTTACACAATATAAACACAATGTAAATAGCATAAGCCATAACACTTATATTTAGGAGAATACTACACCAATTGGCTACATACTTTGAACATTCAACCCAACCATATGCATTGTTTCACTTAATCTCTCTACAATAAGCCACCCCTGATCTAGGGATATGATTCCACAAGGATGTACACCTATGGTTGTATATAATCCTCACACACATAGCCCAATTCCCAAGTTTTTATGGTCTGTTCACTAACACAACCATCCCAACTCACCAAATTTATTTCCTCTTCAACTTGCACAACCCAAAGAAGTGGATACCCTTCTATGCAATGTAGTCCCTCAAGTTATCTCACCTCTTTCCTAGGATCCAACACAAACTGTCTAGGAAATATATTTATTGGGAATTACTCTGGTTCTCAACTGTGGTTAATTCCCCTCAATACCATTAATTTCTCAAGCATATAGGCATAACTCCCACATGGGTTCTCGTCCCATAACTCGTCATAGTCTTGGCATAATAGCTTAGAAATTGGATCAATTTCTCTCCCATATACTCTTCAGCATAATAACCAAGAATGATGTAGAATGATGGATAACTCCTAAAAAACAAGGCATAAGTATGCATGTTCCCAACTCACCATGTGGATCTCAAGGAAGCCTGTGTAACTACTTTGGAAACTAATCCCAAATTTGACATTATAAATCAATACTTAGTATAAAATCATGCAAGGAACCTTGACTCGGGAATATAATAATATATTTTGGCTTTGGCTCCTTTGATCCCCCTAAGCTCCCTTGCCTCTCTCTCTTGTGGAATCATATGTCCCCCATGTTTTTATCCTTCTCGTCTATAGTCAGTGATGTATTTTTTATTATTACTTTCAATGCAAAACATTATATATTACATCATTTTCCCCTTAGCCATTCATTATATATATGAATGTACATTTCTATCAAGGGATCAAAACTGAGGTGTTACAATGAGGAAGTGATATTGTGGTGGCATTGTGTATCCTTCCATAGTTACACAAACTAACACATTTTTCTTTGGATTTTCACACATTAGGAGTTCTAGATATTTTTGTAACATTTTGGTGTCATTATCGAGAATTAAAGTACATTCTTCCTAAGTTTATAATTTCTTGATTCATAAACCTTTGATGAGTATCAAACCACAACTTTAGACTTTTCATACTCATCTAGTGACTCCTTTGAGTGAGGTTATGTCCACAAGATATCCAACTAGTACTTCCTCACAAATCCTTGTTCACCCAAATCCTGAACCTGAAAGATACCTTAAAAGAAGGGTAAACAATAACAAAATCTTAAACATTTCAAACCTTGACCTCATAGTTGAATATCTTAGATTCTTGTTTGAATACTTACACATCAAGGTTGCTCCTACTCCTTCTTGAGTGAAAAATGTATACAAATTCCTTGGCATATCTATAATCCAAGGATCACCTCAGGACATGCCTAAAAAATATAATGAGTGGCTTCTCAAGTTTGTTGGAAACAATGTGATTATTATTTAATATCATTTGGATAATTCCTATGATGTAGTTGGTGAAGCCGAAGTTGATCCCAAAAATCATGAAGATTTGGTAATGAAACTCGTGTCTCTATTTTTGGAGGAAGATGTTAAATTTAGGTTTAGGGTCCTTAAATATGGAAGTATTAGGAGTTGGAAATAATTCCATGATTCCTTCATGAAAACATGGCTTATTAGAACGGATGGTAGGATGTTGTTAACTCAACTTCATGAAATAAAAAAGAAATAAAATGAAAATGTGAAATAATTTGTGATAGATTTAGGAAGTTGGTTGGTAACGTTCCTAAAAAAAATAGACCTTCTAGTGATGCACTCCTTTTACACTACAACAATGCTTATGATGGACACTTTGGCTTTATTTTGAGAGATAAATCCCCCACTACCTTATAATTTGCACAAGATTGGGCTAGAAAGATTGAAGAAAACATGTTTTCTTCTAAGGTAGAGTCTTTAGGTTCTTCAATAGCGTCCACTTCAAAATATAAAACCAAGCCTAGAACTATACCCAAAAGGCCATAATTTCATTAACTGAAGCAATCAAACATATGGAAAGTAGTTTCAACCAACAAAACATGACCATGCAAAACCGATTGGTAGAACTACAAAGATCCCAACGAAATTTATATCCACCTAGGCGAAATGGTGATTGGAAAAGAAATAAGGGACTTTCAAAAAACAATAATCAAAACCAAAACCAAATTAAAAGTCCCCTTGTTCCTTTAAATCCCAATAATGTGGTGGAGCATGAAATGTTACCTAGTTGTAGAAATTCTTAGTATTCTCATGAAGAAAATGCATGTCCAATAACCATACAAACTAGGGAAACAAGTGGAGACTCTTCTAGATTTGAACATATGAATTTTGTAGATGATGATTATTTTGCACCTATTGCATATTATTGGAATGATAATTATGATCATTTTTACAATTTTCAACAAAAAATGTTCAATGTAAATGAAAACCAAATGAGAGAAATCAAAGGCCAAAGAATTGATGTAGATATCATAACTAGGGTGTATGGGGAAACGCCATCCTAAGATGAGATAAGGGAGAAGTAATGGAACACATACGAAAGGAAGAAACATGCCATTCCTCCCCAAAGCCATGAAAATCAAACCCAACAAAGGGATCTTGAAAACATTAATCAAAGACAAAATATAGAAGCGATTAAAGAGTCAAACATAGAGAAACCTTCAATAGCACAACTTTAGAAATGAACCTTGACCTAACCAATGTGCTATCAAACTTGAAAGTATCAATTCCTTTCGTGGAATTGGGAAACCTTCCTAAATTGGGAGAGAAACCAAAGAAATTATACATGGACAAAGTTAACGAGGATTCCCAAATATTTTTACAGTCCATGAGCCATATGAAACAAAAAAGGTAGTCATGATCGTTTCTTCATTACTTTGATAGTGAATGAATAGTTGTTGCATGATTGATTCTAGTGCATCTACAAGTGTCATGCCTCTCAATGTAATGAATCAGTTGGGACTTAGGATCATGTGACCTTGTAGGAATGTGTGTTGTATGGATTTAAGAGAGATTATGGTGTGTGGCCTAATAAAGGACATATAAGTGAAGTTAGCAGCGTACCCCAACATATTAGTGTTGATGAGTGTAGTTGTTACATATATTCTTGATGCTTTGGGAGTGATGTTATCTAGGAATTGGATTACTAACTTAGGTGGTAGTATCCAAATACACTTATCTTGTGCTACCATAATGACATGTGAGGGAACCTTTGTCACATTGTATAGAGAGCCTCATAGGAGATATAATGTATAAGACCCAAATGAACCAATTAATGTGCATATAGAAATATGAATTTTGTAATTACTTTATCCTTGCACATTCATTGGCCCCTTAACTGAAAGAAGAATTTGGAGAGAGAAGAGAAACATTTTGGAAAATGCATTTTGATCGAGCAAAATCTAGATAAGGTTCTGGTGTTGGCATCGTTTTTACCTCTCCGCAAGGGGAAATCACTATATTTTATTATGGACTTGAATTTGACACCACCAACAATGTGATTGAATATGAAGATCTCTTTCTTGGTCTTGAGTTGGAAAGAGACATGGTAATTAAAGTGTTGGCAGTAGTTGGTGATTTCAATCTTTTTAAGTAAGGAACAATATATTGAAACAATATTTTCATCCTATTTGGGACACTATTATTTTATTTGATTCCTTTAACATTAGTTTTGTCCCAAGAGACCAAAATTCCCATGTTAATTCCTTAGTTTATGCCACTTATACTCTTCAACATAGTGATAACCTTGTCTTGGGTGAATTCAAAATGGAAGTTGTTTTTAGACCTTTTGTCCCTAACAATACAGAACACTGAAAAGTGTTTAATGATGATGCTCAAATCATTATATTCATGAACAACTTGCAAAAATTTTCTAACTACAAAGTTGATTGGAGGGATGAGAGAAGTGCATATTTTGAGATGGGGGAGATTGAAGAAATTTAGGGTAATGACTTTCCAAAGGGGATTTTTCAATTAGAATGAATCTTTGATAGACATGATATGTACAAGAAAAAATATATGTGAGAAAAACTGAGGATTGTATCGATATAACCATTGGTTCTAAGGAAATTCCTAAACTCATCAAAGTAGGAAAGAACCTTTCAACAAGGGAGAAGAAAATCATAGAAAACATAATGTGGAGTATAGATACATATTTGCATGGACCTACAATGATATAAAGAAATGTAAGGGGGTTATCATTCAACATACCATTCCTCTTAAGGAAGGTGCCAATACATTTAGACAAAAACTTAGAAAAATCAACCTTAAATTGGTTCCCTTATCCAAAAATAACTCCAAAATATACTAGATGCAAACATCATTTTACAAACCCAACATTCATCTTCATTGGAAAACCTTGTTGTAGTGAGAAATTAAAATTGTGAAATGAGATTATGTGTTGACTTTAGAAACTTGAATCAATTATTTATTAAGGATAATTATTTGTTACCCAACATGGAAAAGTTCTTGTAAAGACTCATGGGTTAGATTATGTTGTCCATGCTAGATGTATTTTTAGGTTGTAGTCAAATCTTGGTCAAGCATGAATATCAACACAAGACCTATTTCACTACACCTAGGGAACCTTTGAATATTTAAGGATTCCTTTGGAGTTGTTGAATGTTGGATCCAGCTTCCAAAGGGCTCGTGAATTTTTCCTTCGGGGACTTAATTGGAAAAATATATAAATTTACAAATATTATTTAATTTTTTTCTCTAAGGAGAGGGATGAACGCATTCATTGCCTAAGGAAAGTTTTTGAGAGATATAAGAAATACATGATTTCATTAAACCCTAAGAAATATATTTTGGGGGTATATGAAGGGAACATTTTAGGCCACATCGTGACAAAGGATGGAGTAAAAATTGACCCATCACAAGTAGAAACCATAAAAAATATCCCCTTTCCCTGGTGCAAGTATGTTGTCCAATATTTCTTTGGAAAAATCAATTTCATTAGAAGGTTCATATTTGACTTTGAAAAAATCACCAAGCTCATTTCAAACTTGTTGAAGAAAACAATCAATTTTCAAATAGAATGATGAGAGTAGGGAGGCCTTTAATAGAATCAAACAAGCCATAAGTTCAAACCTGATATTAGTGAGTCTAGATTAGAATTGAGAGCTTAAAATATTTTCATTTACATATAAAGAAGCTATTGCAGGGGTGTTTCTTCAAATAGATAAGGAAAACATGGAACAACCCATAGCATTTATAAGTAAAGTGGTGGGCCTCATAATAGAAACAATAATGCTACTACTTCATTTGCTTGTTACTTTAGTTTTCAACCTAAGGCTCGTACAAAATTTAGAGGTGTTATGCAAAGTATATGCAGAGTGCACTAACAACAACCTAGATCTAAAATTGGTCAAGGGGGTAAATGCATAAAATTGTATCACAATCTATGGAGGAAATATGAGCTAATTGCATCAATAAACATAAGCTACTTGGAAGAATGGAATCACACCAAATTGAAGAGAAGTTAATATATATCTAGAAAGGGGAAACTAATATAATTGCATGAAAAGAAACACATTGAATTGTAAGAAGAAACAAAACTTGATTGCAAGGAAAAGAAATTGCATGAAGGGAATGAACTTGTTGTATGAAAGAAATGATTCTAATTGCATCTAACCCTTGATCCAATATCATTCCCTATTGTTATCTTACTAATAGATGTTAACCTCATGAAAAAATATGAGGGAAATGCAAGAAAATTCAACTGAAACTATCCTACAAGAAGTTTCTACAGGGGCTGGAACAATCCTAGAGGAAACTTCTATAAGATTATGAGAAGAGGCCTAAAAGGCCTATTGACACCTTCCAAATTATTGAGAAATCTAAATTAAGATGCAATGAAGTATGAATGACTTTATTATACTTGAAAATATTCTCTTGAGAATCCCAATAGACTTTCAACCACTTCTACATGAAACCTATTGAAAATTGCAGTTTACTAGAAATCTGAACAATAGTTAGAAATTGATGTGAAAATATATCTAATCCCTTAAGAAAGACTAAGAAAATGAAATAAAACACACTAACATGAAAAATAAAGAAACAATACAAATAGGGTCCTTGATCCCTCTTGAGTGGGCCCTACCCAAGTAGCACAAGGAACCTATAAAAACTCTAATGAGATGGAAACAAAACACATTTTATTAACCAGTATCAATTGTTACATCAGGGAGTAGAGCTCCAAGTCTCAAAATATTCTCAACAAAAACTAGAATGCAATATTCAAAACTATGATTTTTCCCTCCTTGCTCTCCACATTAGAGGCCTACTTATACAAATTATAACTTGACCTATGTCCTTGGATCAATGAGGAAATAGGGGGGTAGCACATCCTTATTAATCATCTTCACATTTTCAAGATTCAATATGTAGGGAGTGGTCATAAATGTACTAGCAGCGCATCTGGAGGTAGGTGGGGGATAAGGCCCTTGATTCTCTCCTTGTGTTCATACCTTCACCTTCTTATGGTGAGTTTGACCTGCTTAATTGGTGCTACACACACATGTCATTATGGATATTAGACCAAAAAGATACCATTACACACTAAATTTCATCCTCAAAACTATTCATTTAGACAACATACAAAAATATCCATAATTACTATTAAACATGGCCAATTAAAGCAAGTTAGTAGGTGTATTATGGTAAAAATGTATCTTTGATGGGCCTTTTAGATAGGTAATGTTGGGGCCCATCATACCCCCCAACTAAAAATATTTCACACCCTTGTGCAATAAAATTGTGTCTTCTCGTTCTTACTATTGTTGTTGTTGCTCATTAAGTTTCTATCCATTGTTATGTTGTTGCTCAATTTTCTGAAACTCACTATGCCTCTGCCTGATATCCCATGCTATGTACCTAGTAATGGTCTGTTGTTCATAATATCCTTTGGTTTTTATTATCTATACCCACTCTTTGTCTTCCTTATCTTTATTGATATCATCCACTAGTGAAACTAAAAGGAGGAGAGGGGGGTTCATATTTAACCCAATCCACTTGGTCTTGAGTTTTCTCATTTTCTTCTTATACCAAGGTGTTCTGAGAAATCAAACTTGTAAATCATTTGAAGAGTGAGGTTCTCTTACCTGTAGGTTGTGAGGATAAGAGTTTCATCTCCTATGGCAAGCTTCTGCTACTTCCTCTCCTAATATCCTCAAGGTGTCTTCCAAATGTCCCATTGCTTCCACCTATTCTTTTTCCTAGATTGGGGCTACATCGTTGTCTAAGGAAAGGAGGATTTGACTAGCTATTACTTCTCTTGGTTTTGTTTCTTTAACCCTAATCTAGAGAGGACTGTGAAGTTCTTTCTCCTTGTACCTCTTCAACTTTGTTGTAGCTTTTTATTATTGTTGTAATTTTCCCTGAAGGATGTAGAGGGTCCTATAGGATTTCTTGCTAACTATTATGAGATAATGTTGATATGGTTTTTCTTTTGGAGAGATTATATGATGTTGATGTGGTTGTAGAAAAATTATTATTTTTATGAAAACTTTACTCTAATCTTTATTGAAGATGATTGTTAGGGAACTAACCTCCCTGACCCCTCACATAGGTAGAATAATATTTTTTCCATGTAATAAAGGTCGACATTAGTTAATAAGGATTATTTAATAACGTGAACAAGTCTAATTTAAGAATACTTAATATAATCTTCCACTTCTAGAAAGATCTTCCTCTAGAATGTTCTTTAGAATATGTAATTAGTATAAATAGGAGTAGAAGGCATGCGAAAGTCTTGTCTTGAGAATTATTGTAATAGAGCACTACTCTGCTGGAGGTTTCCCCCTCGAAGAGGAAAGTGAATTTGGATTTATATCAATAAACATATCATTGTTGGTGTTGTTATTTTCTATATTTTGTAGTTATGCTAGTATTTGTTGCAATATTTCTATTTCTTATTATTATAATAAATTTGGTAACTTACAAGTGGTATCAAATCTCTTTCCTCTACATAAATTGTGGGAACTTTTTTCAGGGTAGAGACGTGTACTATATACACCTTTAAATAATAGAGATCTATCGTGCAATGGTAAAACTGTGGCTAGGGAAGAATGCACGCATGAAATACAAACAGTTTCATGGGGTTATTTGAAACAAATTTTTCACCTTATTGGAAACATCTTTAACCCCTATTGGTACCCCTTCAAGTAGTATTGCATCAAAAAAAATATGTACATGGCCATCACTCCCACATACCACCAGGTATATTATAAGTCCCCTCAGTCTCATGAAACTAGCTCTATATTAGTCGATCAGTCGCCTGACTGCTATAGTGACACCAAGAATAGCACTCGAGAAGATACTCTCTAGTACCTGGGTAATCAGGTAGTACAACTAAGGGTACGTTCGAGCCTCCTTAGTTGGTTCCCTGATATATTGGGCCAAGTACTATTGTTCAGCCCCATACATATATTAGAGAGCTATATCATAGGGAAAACCTTTGTTTGTAAAAACCCTAACCCTTGGGAATAGAATTGAATTGAAAATAAACAAAGGGGTAATTATTCTACGAAATCTTGCCTCATGCATCCTCGTTGAAAAATTCCTTATAATTTTCCCTGTTAACAATTTGGGCATTCCATAATTGCATTATTCTTCATACCGGAGTATAACCCCACATAAGTAAAAAAAAAAAAAGTATATTGGTCCCTCCAACACCGTTATTCGGGATCTATCCCATTGAATTCCTCTCTTTGCCCTGATTGCAGTAGTACCTATCACTTGTAATCATTTTTATTTTTTCCATGGACCCACCCACCCTTCACAACACCCTTATTTTCCACATATCACATTAGATTCCTCTCTTCACCACATCCATCATGATGCCCCTCATATGTAACCATTTTACTGTGTAGACCCACCTACCCATTTTTTGTTTCTCCCCAAATGGATATCACCCACAACCAAGAACTCAACAACTTTCTTGCTGACAATGAACAGAACAAGAATTTCATCTAAGACCTCACTTCTAATATTTCTACCCTCAACTCTGGTAATGCTACCATAAAAATTGATATGTGATGTGTGCAACAGTCCATATACTCCCTCTTGGCCAAGATGAAAAACTACATAAGTTGATTCCTATATCCTACCCCCTATGAAAATCCTTATCACCGTGAAGATTCCAACTCTTCCCATTACCAAGCCTTTCATTCAAATCAACCTCATCGATAACTACATCTTCCTAGAGACAAGATGAATAAATTTGATCGCTTGGATCCCACGGGACGGGTCACACAAATGGAACATCATTTATCCTTGCATGGCATCACTGATGAGTTGGAAAAACTTCATTATGATGTCCTCTATATGTATATTAAATGGTAGCAATAGCGTAAAAATTCACATCGAGGGTATGTTTCTTGGACATAAGTTTTTGTAGAACTTTATGAATGCTTTGACACAGACGCATGCCATTTGGTCCATCTGACCAAGTTGAAATAGTCGAACACAATGGAATAATTTATTGTTGCCTTTGAGCATTTGGATTTTATAATGGAGGGCATGTCATATGCCTTCTTCAAGGAAATATTTATTAGTGGCCTAAAAGATGAAATTCGAGCTCAGGCTCTAATGTCTCACCCCCAAAATTGGGTGGAAACTACTAAATGAGCCAAGCAATCAAAACAGGTTGTATTTTCCCATAACAAAAACCCTCTTTTATTCCTCACCATAGATCTACCAATCCTTCCCCTAATGCCACTCCTCTCAAGATACAAACATTAACTCGGGAAGAAATGGCTAAATGCCAACTCAGGGGTCTTTGTTATAATTTTGATGATAAACATTTTTTGGGGAACAAGTGTAAGTAACAAAATCTTTTGAGGATGTTGCTGAAAAGGAGGTTGAAATTTCCCCTATGTAAGAGCTATACCAACCAAAAGTTGAACCATTGTTTTTGTTGCACGACCTCACTGGCTTCTCTACTCCCCAAACCCTCAAGCTAATTGGATACATTAAACATAGGAAAGTCATCATCCTAATTGATAGTGGAAACACCCATAATTTTATTCATCGTCGTATTGTCCAAGAAATCAATTTCTCTATTCATACAGTCAACAATTTTCAAATCATGTTTTCCAATGACAGTTTTATGAAATGTGGTTGGTGTTGTGAAAATGTGCACCTACAAATTGGTCAGTACCACCTAAAATATCATATGTTTACTATTAACATGGTATTTTGTGACATTGTGCTAGGTGTTGAATGGTTATGCAATCTGACCCCGCCCTCATGGATTTTAAGGACCACACCATGCAATTCCAATAGGAGGGACAACAATATAAGTCCCAAGGCATCACAATAGGCTCACCTGAGATCATTAGTTCCCACCGAATGGAAAAGATACTTAAAAAAGGTCATTCTAGCATTATTTACCAACTCCATTCCATTCACACCATTGAGAGACCCTTTGTGCACCCTGACCTCCAGTATATACTCTCATGAAACCAAGATATTTTTAACACTCTGTTAAGGTCCTAACCCGCACATAGGTAGATCAATGTATTCGGATGTAATAAAGGTCAATATTAATAAGGCCTTTCAATAAAATAGAATAAGGCAGATGTAAGAAGACCTAATAGAAGCTTCCGCTTCTAGAAGGATCTTCCTCTAGATGCTTCTCTTAGTAGACATATTTAGTATAAATAAGAGGCAAGGGTATGAGAACCCTAGCTTGGAGATTATTGTAACAGAGCACTGCTCGACTGGAGGTTGCCCCCTCAAAGAGGCCTGTGAACATTGCTTTTTGAATCAAAGTGCTTTTTCTATTGCTATCTCATGTATCATTTCTATGTATTGTGAAGATTATGCTGGATATTTTACTGTTATTCTGTCATTTCTAGC
>JASDQU010107973.1:0-19587 GCA_032191745.1 Picea mariana | reverse complement strand
ACCATAAGGGGACCACTTTGGAGTTCATCCATATTTACTTCTTATCAACCATGAAAAAAAAAATGAGTCATATTTACATCAAACAATATTGGGTCCATTACCCAAACCTTTGTGCTATGGGGTTTTCTTCAAGAGTTGACATCAATGACAACCAACCTTAATCAATAAGATGCATTAAAATAATATATATTTTTTAGAAGATGAGGCAGATCCATTTGCAAGTACATGAAATGTTGAATAAGTCACATAAAAAGTACAATGCTAGACATGGCCAACACAAAACATAGAGAAAATTTAGAGTGGGAGACAGAGTATGGTTACAACTGAATAAGGAGAGACTAAATGGTCCTCGTAAGAAGATCAAGGCTTTGTTGTATGGTCCTTTTAAGGTATTTGAAAAGGTGGGATATAATTCCTATAGACTCAATCTACCTCCATAGATGCACATTTACTCAATAGTGAATGTGGAGAATCTCAAACTCTATGAGCCCTCCATGTTGGATTAGGAGGAGGAGTAGCTCCGACCTTCCATAGAGGATTTAGCACTAGATGATCAGAAAGATTTGAAAAAGGAAACAATTTTTCATAAGTAGTTATAACTATAAGAAAAGGGTAGCATGACCTTTGGAAGGTTGGATTGTAGGGACAACTTCCAGGCAAAGCAAAGATGTACTCTAGGGAGAAGGTTGAGGAAAAATTTCCTCACCTCATTTAGTAAAGTGTTTAGGGACCAAAAGCCTCCCTAAATGGAGAGGTATGATATGGATTGGACAATTTTAATATTTTTAATCTATGATGATGCTTTTAGAGTGGAAAAAATTGGAGGAATCATCTTGCAAGGTCATTTTAGTGACAGGTCCCAATTTGGAAAATTGGGGTTTGAAACCTTTTGGAGCCATTTTGAGGCATTAAATGGAATTTTTGGGGTCAAATATTTCCCACTAAGCTCAGACCCTGTGATTCTATTCTACACATTGATACCTTTCCAATGGTGCAAACATTGTGTCAATCAGATATCATATGCAAAAGTTATTCCTCCCGTAAGTTGACCTATCGTGTTGACCACCATGGTAGGAGGGGATGCCATGTCATCCCCTATTACTCATGCATATGGGGCTAGCCACGTGAAGAATTTCAAGAATATTCTAGAAGTTCCTAAACCTTATCACAAATTAGGGTTGATGAACTCAAAACCCTACCCCTAGATGGCTATCAGGCTATGTTAAATATCGAGCCACTAGGAGGAGAACGTGTTTCATTCTATGTTATTGTATTTTGCTCCATAGCAGAGCAGAACAACTGAGAGTGGGAAATTAGATAAGAAAAAATAAGGGGTTAATTTTGTTTAGTATCCTAATAGGCCACATGTATCATGTAACTCCATAGAGAGTGCCTTCTCCTTTGTACTTGCAGTATTTCCATACCAAAGAAAAGAGAGCAGAGCAACCTCACCTTCTAACTGAATTTTTTCTCGTAAAGGTTTCCAGATAAAATATTTGTGTTATTTTGTGGATGGTGTGTGATTATATTTCCATGTTATATATTTTCCACATTTTATTTATTTCATGCATAAGATGAAAATTGGTAACTAAATATTTTGGAATATAAAGGAATTTAGCCTTCATAGTGTAGATTTCAGTTTTATTTATCAAATCTATTGTGACAAACTGTTCCAATAGAATATCCATGATAATTTTCAAATCAACATTCCTAGAAGAGATATCCCCCAAATAGTAGTAAAATGATGTTGAAGAGAAGCGTGCTCTTGGGAATGGTACAAGGAATTTCTAACCACCTCCCAAAATAGAAATAGTGGTCCTCAACAAGTGTTCCCTCCAAGAGAAATAAAAAAACATGTCAGTAACGATATGTCTCCAAGTAGAAATTAGTTAGCCAAAGGAGATGTTCCACTCTCAAAATACTAAGTGACCAAGTCCATGGAATAGAATAATAGTATCTATGTGATGACTACTTCATCCAAATCTAGGAATATGTGAAGCATCTTCTCAAAATAGTTAGTGTGCTCAAGTACAAAGTAAAATATCCTCTTCAAGGATAAAATAATATGTGAACAAATCCATTTCAAAGTTGAGATTTGACTATCTAGTGGAGTGCACCACCTAAAATAGGATGTGTAGATGATGTGATATGAAAAAAAAGGGTTTAATAGTGTGAAAGTGGGCATGAAGGGAGGGCGCATGCATAACTAACCCTTAAAATATGTGCAAACTCAACAAACTCCTCAACATGTGTGCCGAATGATTTAAAATCCAAGTGGCACATGTGAGTGTGAATAAGGATGAAATAACCAAAATGATTTTACATGACAACATCCACTTTCCAAAAATTATTTTTATGTGAATTTCCTCAATACATGTCCTAAAGGGGAGCGCTACCCTCAAGTTGTGCTCCTAAAGCACATCAAGTTATATTCCCTAGTAATTTTTTTTTAACTTAGTGAATAAGGCCTTGATTAAGGTTTAGAACCTAGTAAAATAATAGGCCAAAAATGTGTCACTTTAACCTTAGGTTTGGGTCAGATTAATTAACAAAAAAAATATCCCAAACCACTTTAAGACGTTCACACATGGAAAAATGTGTTTTATTGAAATATTCCAAATGAGAGTTAAGTTATGTAGGAAAACTATAAGGAAATCGTTGAATATGGGTTATGCACCCTCCATGAGTAAGTAAATGATGGATTATGATAGTATGATATGAAAATTGTTTAGGAAAAATGGAAATGTGATGACATAGTGGGTGGTACCTAGGCTAAATGATGGATGGATGATGAAATGGGACATGCATATAAACATGATACTAGGAAATACGCCACCAATATAGAGGACACCACAACTTAGAAAAAGTCTTAAACCCACCATAAAATGACAAAGAGAAAATAATGACAAGAATATCATGAACATAAGATAAAGAGATAGGAATTTTATTTATAATTAATCAATCGTGAAGTGTCACTATTTATAAGTCATCAATAGCATACACCAATCGTGAAGTATCACTATTTATAAGTCATCAATCATGAAGCATCACTATTTTGGATGGCTATGCTATTTTCATCCCTCCTATTCCACATGAGAACCAAATATCCTTTTCTCAACTCCCTTGAACAAGCCTTCTTGTCAAATGTTTCATTCACTCTCTCCTAGATTTGTACAAGGTGGTCAAATTCCCTCCTTCACTTCACATCAAGTTCAATTAACTGGTTTATTCTATCTTGTACCACCTCCTTGTTTAAAATGAAATGCTACAAAAGTTGATATACTAGGATCTTCAAGTGAATGGGAAATGTGACCTCCATCCTATATACCAATGAAATGGGCTCTTCCTTGTGGCTTGTTTGTTTGTAATTATATTATCCTATAAAGAAACCTTTAATTTACTATCCCAACTTATTTTATTCCCAACCCCCCACAATCTTCTTGATGATTATCATAAGGTTATTATTGCTTGAATATGCAAGACCATTACCTTGCAGGTAGTAGTTTGATGCACGTGATAGGAAAATGGAATATTTGAAACAAAAGTTGGATAATTCTATAGAACTAAAAGATTTGGAATTGTCATTAGTAATTATGGATGGCACATCAAATCTAGTGATAATATTCTCTTCAAGGAAAAAAATGACTACTCTATCAGTGACTCTCTTAGTGGGAATTTCTTCTATCCACCATATGAAGTAATCTAAGGTAGTAAGAATCCATTTGAAACCATTGATAAAATTTTATTTAAACTCACCAACAAAATCAATGCCCCATTGCTGAAATGGTGCCTCAACCACCACATGCTACAAAAGAAAAGAAGCTAAGTGTTGCTTCCTTGAAAACAACTGACAAGGTTGGCATGCCTTAACAAATTTATGCACATCAAAGAACACAATAGGCCAATAATATCCAACCCTCAATATTTTATATGATGTAGTTATAGCCGAATAGTTTCCCCCACAAATCCCAACATGAAACTCTGAGATCAATATTTGAGATTCAACCTCATCAACACACCTTAGTACAAAACTATCAATATCTCTTCAAACTAATCCTCTTTGATTTATACAATACTTAGATGCCTTAAGTCTCAAAGCCCTTCTTTGATGATCTTCCAAACTGTCCTGACATGTAATATTTTTCAAGTAGTAAAAAATATCTGAATACCAATTATGATGCTCCAATTCATCCAAAATATCATACACCATGTTGTTACCACCTTCTTCTTCTAAACCCAAGACTCTTTCATTCCCCTTAGTGAGCATCTTGTCCACCCCTTGACTCTTGACTATTTTTTTTGGTCTAATCTCTTTGTCATATTCCTGAATACAAGAAACCCATTTCCCTTACATGCCCAAACATTCATGCTGCATCATTATGTCTTTCATTGCAACACGTGGAAGATGGGCTATGATTTTTTAGTACCCCACATAGCTTCTAAATTTTTTTAAGGATTGAACTAAAGCATAGGCTTGTTTTTCCATTATAGAGTACTTTGGTTCATAATACCTAAGTGCCTTATGATGGGCCCCAAAATTTCCTATCTAAAAGGCTCATCACAAATACATTTTGACCATGATACACCTAATAACTTACTTTAATTGACCATGTCTAATAGTAATTATGGATATTTTAGTATGTTGTCTAAATGAATAGTTTTGAGGATGTAATTTAATGAGTAATGATACCTTTTTGGTCTAATATCCATGATGAAGTGTATGTATCACCAATTAAGTAGGTCAAAATCCCCATAAGAAGAGGAATATCCCAACACAGGGAGAGAATAAAGGGCCTTGTCCCTCGCTTGCCTCGAGATGCGCTGCTAGTACATTTATGACCACTCCTTGCAGACTGAAGCTTGAAAATCTGAAGATATTGAACAAGGATGCATTGCGCCACTATTTCCTTCTTGATATAAGGATAGAGCTTGAGTTATAAGTTGTATAAATAGGACTCCAATGTAGAGAGCAAGGAGGGGAAAAATTAGAGTTTTGAATATTGCATTCTACTTTTGTTGATAAACTTTTTGAGACTTGAAGATCTACTCCTTGATGTAACAACAGATATTGGTTAATAAAATATGTTTTTTTTTCCCATCTCATTAGAGTTTTTAGAAGTTCCTTATGTTGCTTGGGTAGGGCCCAGTCAAGAGGGAGAAAGGACCCTATTTGTATTCTTTCTTTATTTTTCATGTTAGTGTTTTGTATTTCATTTTCTTATTCTTTCTCAAGGGATTATATAGCTATGCATATCAATTTCTAACTATAGTTCAAATTACTGGTAAACTGCAATTTTCAACAAGTTTCCTGTAGAAGTGGTTGGAAGTCCATTGGGATGCTCAAGAGAATATTTTCAGGGATAAGAACCTCATTCACACTTCATTGCATCTTAATTTATCTTTCTCAATCATTTGGAAGGTGTTAACAAGCCTTTTAGGCCTCTTCTTATCTTCCTATAGAAGTTTCTCGTAGGACTGTTACAGTTTGTGTAGAAAATTTCTGTAGGACAATTTTAATTGAAGTTTCTTGCATTTATTACATATCGTTTCACGAGGTAAACATCTATTAATAATATAAAAATAGGGCATGGTATTGGATCAAGGTGTAGATTCAATTAGAATCATTTCTTTCATACAACAAGTTCATTTCCTTTCATGCAATTTCCTTTCCTTACAATCACGTTTTTTTTCTTATTACAACTCAGTGTGTTTCTTTTCATGCAATCAGAATAGTGTACCCTTTTTTCATATAGATTAACTTCTCTTCAATTTGGTTAAATTCCATCTTGGAAAGTAGCTTAAGTTTATTCATGCAATTAGATAATATTTCATGCATAGATTGTGATACACTTTCATGCATTTAACCCCTTGACCAATTTCAGTGCATTCTGCATATACTTTGCACAACACCTCTAAAGTTTGTATGAGCCATGGGTTGACAAATAAAGTATCAATATAAGGAAGCAGTAGAATTATTGATTCCATTTCGAGGCCCACCACATTTTGGCATCGTTGTCAAGGAGGTGCTCTTTCCATCTACTATGAAGGATTCAAATTTAAGATGGTTCATGAGCCTGATTGAAGGAAACAACATCAAAATATGGGACCAAATAAAGAACACTTTCAGTGAAAAGTACAGAGACTATTGCAGAGTGAGGGATATAAGAGATGAGATATTTATAATTACTCAAGGACCCGATGAATCTTTAGAAGACTTCAAAGAGAGATTTCAACTAATTTATAAAAGAGCTTACAATTTCACTTTGGATGAAGATTCAATTAATCTTGTCTTACTCATAGGAGTAAGAGAAGATCTCATGGAAACAATGAATCTATTATCAAATGGATATATTTACCAGTTGGATTATGATGATATCAAGTAAAAATTCAAGAATCATTCAAGATCCTCAAGGAAGAAAGGTAGAAATGGTAAAGGAATTTTAACACCATCTTCTAACCTTGCAATTCTTATAAAAAATGAGATAGGAAGATTATTAGAAGATATGAAAATTAATATTTTGCATTCATTAGATATGAAAATGGACACTTTGCAGATCAATAATAAACAAGATGAAGTGCAAAAGACATTCGCTATATTTTTCTCTAGATGCACCAGGGCATCCTAGGAATGAATGTTCCCTTGACCTTATATAAGTTTGTGGTATTTGTGAAGAAGCTCATGCAACTGAAAAATGTCCTTCTTTTCCAATATTAAAAGCTACATTTCGAGGAGTATGAAATAATCTAGATTATGTATGCTTCATCGATTAGAGACAACCGAGAGCACCAACACCCTTCCAAATAGGTATGAGCTACAATACTTCTCAAGTTTTTGGTGCATATAATATACAAATGACTTCTCAACCTTGTTATAATCCTAACCAATATGCTTGGAATGTTCCAATTCAATGGAAATACCAAGGCCAACCTATTCCTTATCCATACCAACCATTCCCTACTTTACCACAAGCCCAAAATCCTTAGTGGAATCATCCTCCACAAGGATAGAGGCCTAAAATTTTTCAAAAACCAACATTAATGCCTCCTCTTCCTCAACCCAATAACAATATTCATAAAATTATTCCTGCTAAACAACCATAGTTACCCACTCAGTCTACCCCCAAACCAAATAGTAAGTAAATTCAACCTATGTACAAAAATGAAGCCACATATCAGACTTACTCCTTAGATGTATAAGAAATCAACCTTAGGTCATGAAAAGTATTACAAGAACCTCCAAATACCATAGAGGATTCATGACCTAAAAAATATGATGTTATCTTACCATAGCCTCAAGTCCCACCTTATCTTGAAAGGTTGATTGTTAAGAAAGCCTACACATTTGAAGAAAATGAACTCCTAGGAGAACTCAAAAACTTATGTGTAAATATACATGCCCTACAAGATATTAAGGATGTACCTATTTATAAAATATTCATCAAAAGAATAGGGAGAAATAAAAAGGACACCCCTACAATCAATGTTAGGACAATTAGCTAATCTCATGCTTGGAAGGATAAGTGTTCCTAAGTATTTGGATTCATGAATCCCTTTAATGAATGTGCACATTAACAAAATCTTGATCCAAAACACCCTCATATATTTAGGGGATTATATAAATGTTATGAAAAGAGATACTGTGTTGATATTAAACCTTCAAGGATCCCTAAGAGATACACCCACTATGCTCCAACTTCCAGATAGATCCACAATAAATCCTCAGGGAATGTTGGAAAACAAAGTGTTCTCTATTGATTCTTGGGAGTATCCCACTGACTTCTTGGTCCTCCAAACCAAATATAAATTTAATGGGTATCTTCTTATCTTGGGAAGACCTTGATTGGCTACAATAGATGCATACATTAGCTGTAGGGCAGGGAACATGACCATTACTAATGGGTAGTCTAAAAAAACAAATTGTTCTCTATCCCCTTGCCCAAACATTAATGACAAAAAATATTGCAATATGGGTGGAAGAAGAAGAAGACATGGTCCAAACTACTACCTATCCTATATACATAATAATTACAACCTTGGCTAGCAACAAAATTGATGAAGACACATTTATTTCAAATTCCTTGCAAAACCAATACCTTGCTGATGTGAGAATAGAAGGCATAAATGATGAATATGAATATGAAAAATCTACTGATAAGAAAAAAGAACTATAGGAAGAAATATTGACAACTTTTTGGAACATGGAGTTCCATAATAAAAATCACCTTGTCGGTTAAGTGGGTCAACGATCGACTAAATTAATGGTTGACCATGTCCACTTAGGATCCCAGACCCACATTTTATGGATAGGTGCAACTGACTCCACCTGAGATTATTGGTTTCGTACTAGAATGAAACCTATTTATATATGATCCTTATGATCAGTCTATCATCATCTGGAGATCAATTTGTGCTCTCATGGAGCGTTCTCATGCTTTAGTGCAACGATGTCTTTAGACACCACCACTTCTCTTGGATTTATTCTCCTTTGCAATTAATGCTTGTGCCAACATGGTATCAAAGATGTTGGTTGTGATCTAGAGTTTGTAGAGAATGGAAATGGGATTGAGACAGTGGTGAATCTATGATATAGTTTTTTCGAATAAGTAATGGGTTGTTCAGAACTGAAGACCCATTGCCAATATATTTTTTCTGTCGTGGGTTATTGAGCTACATAAACCTTATATTTTTTTTGTTCTCGGTTATGCTCTTGACAAACTGATATTTAAAAGTTCATTTGATTTGGCTTGCTACCCAACAATGACTATTCAAAATCATTATTGGTTTCTTTGTGTGGTTTTTGTTTTTCTAGTTGAAAGAGGTTCGACAAAAGTTCAACTAGGATACATTGGACGAGTGTAGAAGAGCATCAATTGAGAACCTTCCTCATGTGGATATCCAACTTAATATTTCTATAACTCGATTCATATTAAACACTTCTCCACTCAACTGACTGTGGCTCAAATTGACTAGTGTGTCATTTGGAAGGGAGTATCTGACTGACTAGTCACTTGATCCAACATTCAATGAATGCAAAGGAACCTCGACCTTTGAAACCCTTGACTCATGAACCTAGCAAGAATGAGGACTCAAAAAAACCCTCGTTGTCTTCTGGAAGGACGTTCAACTTGGATGCACCATCGACTTCCACACTCTGCTCAAATCAATTTGGACGAGGATACACTAATCTAGTGAATAATTTTCGATTGATTGTTCACTATTTCTCGAATCGTTTTAATTTGTATAGAATCGACATCACCAAATCATTTTCTACTTTGACTTATCTCTTGTTCACTTGTCGTGATCAATTTGGCGCTAGGAATGGATGGCCAGATATGCGAATGCTTATGGTTCCACATCCTTGATGAGATACTAGTGCCATATCAACACACTTTTCATAGACATTCCTTGATTAGTGTATTCTTTGCAAGGTCACAACCAACATTGTCATTGGTTCGTTGGGAAATATACCACATAATAGACTAGTGAAGCCAAATTTTTCCTTTGTAGATTTATTGCCTTGGATCTTTCCCTCCATCGACGATGGGAATGCTTGATGAAGATGAAGTTTTGGTGCTTTAGATATTGCAGAATATTCATGATAAGAAGGCCATTGCCTTGGAAGAATCTCACAACTGACTTCGTGTAGTGTTCATTGACATGTAGAATGTCATTGCACAGTTGTAGAAAGAGAATCAACGATTAAAAAATGAACTGAAGATAGTCAATACCCAATTGGAAGATGATGCTAACATCTTTCAAACCAACCTTCTACAATGGTTTGATGAGAAATCTAGGAAATTTTTTGACCTAGAATAGACAATGGAAACCATTTTTCAAGATTTGGTGGATGATTTTGGTAATAAAATAGATCTTTTCTATGATCTCATGAAGGTGAAATACATTTCTCATTCAAAAAATGTTTCCTTGAAGAGAGGAAATGTAGAACTAAAAAATCAGTTGGAGACTACAGACAAGATGTTTCAAACTGTCGTGGTTGAACAATCTAGGAGGGTTACTACCATGGGGAACACCATGGAAATATTTTTCCAAACTGTTATCAATGAATTTTAGGACAAGTATGACCTTCTTGAATACTTGGAGGAAGAAGTGAAAGCTCTTCCTCATACAACAAATCCCACCTTGGGAAGGAAATTCAACCAATTGATGGAAACAAATGCCTAGTTTCCAAATTGTATGCCTCCATCGATGAGCTTCATGAAGAAGTTTCTCCTCTCAAAGAAGATAAAAACCACTTGTTTGATGAATATCAGGCTTTGAGAGAATATTATGATGCAATATTTTTGCAGCTCACTGAGAAGGATGACACTATTTAGGGCTTGCGGGACTGCAAAAAAAACATTGAAGAAGAAGTTCGCTGACTAAAGAATTCTAAGAAGAATCTTGTTTGTGAGAAGATTGATGTTGTCAAGATACCAAGCTCACCCATTTCTTCTCCACCACTTGATGCTCCTTGTAAGAAATATGTTGTTGATTTATGCATTAAGACTAATGATTGTGTTGTTTCTCCTAGCTTTGAAAAGAACACTATAAGTATAGGGTCCCGACTACTCAACAAGATGGGATATACAGGAGGAAGACTTGGGAAGAATGGAAAAGGTATTGTTTTTCTTATTACGCCTGAGATGAATTCACCAATAATTGGTCTTTGATATGATGTTGTTGTTTCCTCCTTTCCTACACCTGACCTTGTCGCAACTAGGGAATTGTTGTTCATTATAGGTGGAGTTCAGACTGATTTTCCTAATTGTACTGAACATATTGATGAGATAGTTGTTCCTAACACACCGGAATATGAGAATATTGTTAAGGATGATCTTGTTGCTGATATACTGGGTTGTTCTTTTCCTAAGAATACACCATACCCTAAGCCTATATATCCTAATCATCCAACATAAAATTTTGTGCCTTATCGACATCCTCACCATATCCATCAAAGAAATGGAAACCATGCATTCATATATTTGTAGAAGAGACGTGAAATACAAAACTATGGAATAGTATTGACTACTAGGATAGACTATGGTTAGGTTGATGAGTGGTCATGGGCGCATCTAACCATATGTTTGAGGAATTCATACTTTTGTGTTTCATCGATTGTATAGTCGTACAATTATCCTCTTCATTACTGATTTCTTTGTTGTGGTCGACCTGAAATGACAATTAACTAGAGTTCGACTGGGATATTGGTCGACTATGATTCGACTCACGATGAAAATCAACTTGAATTTTTCAACTACGCATTTTTAGATTGAGTTTTGACTAGTTATTTTTCATCGACTGTTTCTTTGATGAATATATATTGATGATACTTTTATCTCTCAATTGTGTTTTAGGGGGAGAGTAATTGAAGTTGTTGATGTGTAAACCCCTGTTGTGCTTGGATTTGCTGAGATTAACCGAACCATGTTTGACTGTGTTGTTGGGAGTTGTACTTCTTCTTATTGTACCTGATACAGACATTGTTTGGACACAAAGAATGTCTATCTTGATAGAAAATTTTTGATTGATAGAGACTAATTATACTGTTATTGTCTTGTTATATAGTTGATTGACTGACTGGGACTATGTTTGGACAACAATTTTTGCGACCATTTTTTCAATGGATGATTGCATTTTTTTCCTTGATCAATGTTGATGGTGATTATAATTCCTTAGAAGTTTTGATGTACAATATTTGATCATCTTTTGAAGTCAGAAAAAATTCAAGGGGGAAAGCTGCGATTCTTTTTCCTCCAAGTTGAGTTTACAGGGGGGTGTTGGAACAAGTGGTTCCATAAGAAATCCCACCCTGTTCGTTAAGTGGGTCGATCAATTCTTTGGGTCGATGGCCATCTAAATTAATGGTTTACCATGTCCACTTAGGATCCTAGATCCACATTTTATGGATAAGTGCAACCAACTCCACCCGAGATTATTGGCTTGGTCCTTGACCGAAGCCTATTTATAGATGATCCTTGTGATCACTCTATCATCACCAAGAAATCTATTTACACTCACATGGAGTGTTCTCGTGCTTTAGTGAAAATGTGTCTTTAGATGCCACCACTACTCTTGGATCCATTCTCCTCCACATTTAATGCCTACCCACTGATAGTCCCACTATCAAAACTATAGAAATCATCCCTTCAAAAGAACTGAAAATCATCACAAAACTTATTGAAAAACAAGAATAGAAATTAATAGTTGTGTTGAAAAGTAATATTGCATCCTTTGCATGGGATTACAAGGATATGAAAACCATCCAATCCATATGTACTCATCATATTTACATCAAGGAAGACTAAAAAACTATTAGGTAGCCTCAAATAAGGATGAAACTTGCACTAAAATATTTTGTCAAACAAGAATTGAAAAAACTATTAGATGTTGGTTTCATTTATCCAATGTCGGGTACTGAATGGGTCTCCCCCTTGGTTATTGTTCCTAAAAAGATTGGTAAGTGGAGGATGTGTGTGGATTACAGGTAACTAAACAAAGCTACAAGAAAACATCATTTTCCTCTACCCTTCATTTACCAAGTTTTAGATGTCTTAGCTGGGAAGGAATATTTCTCATTCCTAGATGGATTCAGTGGATATAACTAGATTCAAATCAGTCCTGAGGACTAGGACACGACAAAATTTAGCTGTCCCTGGGGAACCTTTGCTTATAAATTCCTCCCTTTTTTCCTATGTAATTCTCTATCCACATTTCAGAGATCGATACTTAGCATATTATCATAACTTGTCCATGACAAAGTGGGAATCTATATGGATGAATTCACTTTTGGAAAATCATTCGATGAAGCATTACAAAATCTTGATAAAGTTCTCCAAAGCTATGTAGAAATGAACCTCTCTCTTATCCATGACAAGTACAATATGATGATGAATGAAGGATTGTTAGGACACCATTTTTCCTCTAGAGGGATTGAAGTAGAAAAATGAAATAAATATTATGACACTACTACCTACCCCTTTGAAACAAAAAGATGTTAGAAATTTTCTTGGACATACAGGTTATTACAGGATATTCATCAAGGAATTCAATAAAATATCCTCTCCTCTGTTTACCTTGCTATCCAAAGAGATAGAATACTGTTGGAATTAATAATGTCAAGAAGCATTTGAAACTATCAAGGAAAGACTCACAAATACTCCTATTGGACTATTCCTTTCCATAATTCATATTGATGTCTTAGAAAAATAAATAGGAGTAATATTAGGACATAATGAGGATAAGAATACTTATGCAACCTATTTCAAAATATTGTCTGGTGTAGAACTAAACTACACTCTCATTGAAAAAGAA
This sequence comes from Picea mariana, assembly GCA_032191745.1. Taxonomy (NCBI): domain Eukaryota; kingdom Viridiplantae; phylum Streptophyta; class Pinopsida; order Pinales; family Pinaceae; genus Picea; species Picea mariana. The sequence goes on along the minus strand of JASDQU010107973.1, from coordinate 6,276 downwards.
TTTCTAGCAGTAGTCCATGCTATTAACAAGTTTAGACACTATGTTCTAGGATATCAAGTTTTTGTACACATCGATCATGTTTCCATAAGATACTTAATGAATAAACCTGACATTAATTGTAGAACAATCAGGTGGCTTTTTTTGTGCAACATTTTGATTTAACTATTCTTGACAAGACAAGAAAGCATAATGTTGTTGTAGATTTCTTATCCACATTAAAAACTCCTACATAAGGAAGCATGATTGATTACCATTTTTCGAATGAAAACCTCTTTGAAATATCAACACAAACCCCATGGTTTGATGACATAGCCAACTGATTGACAACAAGGAGGTCTCCTTATCATTTTTCCTATTGGGAAAAGTGAAAAATTGTTAGAAAGAGTACAACATATACATGGGTGGAAGGATACCTATTCAAACTTGGACCAAATCAGGTTCTAACAATATGTATAAGAGAATATGAAGTACATGATACCCTCTATGCCTTTCATGATGAACCATGTGGAGGAAACTATGCATCAAAGAGGACAACCTACAAGATTTTACAGGTTGGTTACTATTGGCCAACATCACATAAAGATGCTCAATAGTATACCTTTCATTGTGATGAATTTCAAAGGATGAGGAAGCCTACCAAGAGAAATTTAATTCCTGTGCAGCCCCAGATATCATTGGAACCCTTTGACAAGTGGGTTATAGACTTTGTAGGGCCAATTGATCCACCTTCAAGGAAAAATAAGTGCATACTAATATGTACATATTATTTGACCAAGTACGTTGAAGTTAATGAAATGAAGGATGCTACAGAGAAAAAAGTGGTTGAATTCCTCCATGAGAGCATATTCTCAAGATTCATATATCCTAGAGAAATAGTCATAGACCAAGGAGCTTAGTTTACATCAAGGATCATTGAGAAAATTATGCAACAACATCATATCTTCCACAAAAAATCAACACCCTATCATCCACAGGAAAATGGACAAGCTAAAGTCACCAATAGAGAATTAGAAAATATCCTTACCAAGACAATAAGCATGAAAAAAGGACCGATCAAAGAAACTCATAGAAGCAATATGGGCATACAATATCACATGGAAGACTACCATGGGGATTACACCCTTTGAACTAGTTTATGGTAAGAAGGCTATGATCCTTATTGCATTTGAATACCTTAATTTGAGAATAGAATCTAATATAGACGTGGATATCTCATTAGCACAACAAGAGAGAATGAATCAACTGAATGCACTAGATGAATACAAGATGAAAATACTCTTCAACACTGAAGTAGTGCAACTGCAAATGAAATTTTGGCATGACAAGAACATCAAGCATGGTAAATTTAAAGAAGGAGACTAGTCCCTACTGTTTGATTCAAGATTCAAGGATTTTAAAGGAAAATTGATGACCAGGTGGCTAGTCCCATACATAATTGAAAAGTGTCATGAAAATGGTTCAGTTCAAATCATAACCATATATGAATAAGGAATTCCCTTGTTAGTGAATCGATTTAGGCTCAAAATGTACAATAATCCTTTGGCAAGGGAGGAATTTACAGTCACAATGAAAGTGCAAAAGTTGGATGTGATTGACAATAGAGATGCTCCCAATCCATCCAAATAGTAAGGAGTGATATAATAACAGAGAAAAAGAAAAATAAATGAAGAAAATACTTAGAAGAAAACCTCACTGAGGCATCTAGGATAGGTATTTGATTAAAAACCTTCATGGAGGTGGTCCCATACCTGAGAAATAAATAAATTCCTCACCAGGAAAACATCCTAAAGGATTGATGAGGCAAAACAATGGTGAAAACCAATAATGGCACCCTTGTCTTGAAGAAAAATAAAAAAAATAAAAAAGAGAAAAAAATGAAATTATATAATAATGGTTTTGTTTTGTAGGTACCAAGGCACCCTATCTCAATAAGAATCTACACAAGAAGAAAAATATTAGCAATGGTGAGTGCATACAAGAATTCCAAATTACATAAAACAATAAAAAAGAGTAAGAATCTCTACAACTTTTCTACACATTTCATCATCATTTCCATAATAACACTTTCCATACTATCATACTTTAGGGAAAAATAAACAATCCTTTCTCCCCTCCATTGGTTTACATTTTTCATTTTCCCAAATTGCAATTTTTTATCCTCTTTCCCAAGTAAAAATGACCTACAAGAAACCTACAAGATGACCTACATGCAAACATAAATTTATATAGGGTCATTGTAAGGTACCAAATGTATTATAATAAGAAGAAACAAAAATATTGCAGCAAATACTAGCGGGACAATAAAATATAGAGAATAACAACACCAAAAATGATACCTTTATTGATAGAAATTCAATCTCACTTGCCTCTTCGAGGGGGAAATCTCCAACAAAGAAGAGATCTATTATAATAATTCTTAAGACAAGACTTTCTCATGTTTTCTACTCCTATTTATACTAATTTATTGTCTAAAGAACATTTGAGAGGAAGATCTTTCTAGAAGTGGAAGCTTCTATTAAGTATTCTTAAATTAGACTTGTTCACATTAGTAAATAGACCTTATTAACTAATTTTGACCTTTATTACATGGAAAATATATTATTCTACCTATGTGAGTGGTTAGGGAGGTTAGTTCCCTAAAATCCCCTCAATTCCTTGAAAAACAACCTTGAACTAAAGGCTTGAGATGAGGAAATTGTTGTAGGATGGTATCCAACTCCCAGGTGGCATCTTCTGGAGGGGTATCCTTCCACTAAACTAACACTTCCTTGATGGTGCACTAATGGACACGACACTCACGTTGGTATAATACCGCTTGTGGCTACAACCAAATGGAACCTTCTTCATCTAACTCAAGGAGACTGGTTTGAGTCTGGCATTTAGTTCCAATCACTTTATTTAAGTATGAGGCATGAAAAAAATCATGGAGTTAGAGTTACTGGGTAGAGATAAGTAGTACGCCATGGGACACACTCATTTTAGAATTGTATAAGGATCATAAAATTTGGGGGCAAGTTTATGACAGTGTTAATCTTTGATTGAAATTTTCTTATAAGGTTTCAGACAAAGAAACACCTAGCCTCATTCAATGAATTGACGTTCTGAATGAACATGATCTTCTTGTTAGTTCATGCGATTTTGATCAAGAACCAAATTTTATTTGAGGGTACGTAGAATGGCCACTCAGATTGTAATATTATTGTCAACCTCTTGAACCTTGGAGACACTTAACATGCACGAGAGAACTGAAAATGGATTGTTCTCTCAGACTGATTCAAAGGGAGTCATGCAAGTGGAAATATGGTAAGATGTGTTGTACCACCATTAAACTAGGGGTAACCACTGAGCCCACTGATTTTTTTTTTTCAAATGAAAAACACCACAAATGCATTTCCAAACACTTGTTAACAAATTCAGTTTGTCCATCAGTATGGGGATGATAGGTGGTTCTGAGATGCAATTGGGTTCCCTGGAGCCTAAACAATTCTTTCCAAAAATTGTTGGTGAAAGTTGGATCATGGTTAGAGACAATAGAATGAGGCATGCCATGGAGTTTGAATATATTATCCATAAAAATTTGAGCCACTGTGGATGTGGTGAACGAGTGTTGAAGAGAAAAAAAATGAGCATATTTGAAAATATGATCTACTACCATCATGTTGAATGACTTATTTCTTGATTTAGCTAGGACAACAATGAAATCCATAGAGATATTTCTCCAAATAACATGTGGAATCGGGAGAAGTTGGAGTGTTAATGGAGCTTTGACTGTTTCACCCTTATTGCATTGACATGTATCACATTCATCCACAAAGGTGTAGATGTCCTATTTCATACCGTCCCAGAAAAAATAACATTTGACATGTTCATAGGTTTTGGTAAGCCCCGAATGACCAACTATGGGTGAAGCATGAAACTCATAAAGCACCATGGATTTAAGGTGTGAGTGTTTGATTAAATACATTTGACATTTATAGAGAATCTCTTCATTGTGCCAAGAGTACCTTGGAGAAGCCAGAGGATCCTGTTACAATTGTTGGATTGAACTAAAAAGTTTGGGGTCTTGCAACCATTCCTGGAGAATAAATTGAAGCCGGTCTACTAGAATGAATGAGAGGGAAAAGATGGGCCCTTCTTCTTCGTATTTCCTTGAAAGGGCATCAAAAACCACATTTTATTTTCCCTTATTGTAGATGATCTCATAATCATATCCAAACAACTAATTCACCCATTTTTGTTGTTTCGGGGAGGAAATTCTTTGCTCCAGAAAATACTTGAGGCTACGATGATAAATTTTTATTTGGAAGCATTGCCCCAATAGATAAGGATGCCAAAGATCCATTGCATGCATAATATCCAACATTTCCTTTTCATAGGTTGGTTGGCCCAAATGTCGCTCTGATAGTTGTTTTCTAGTGAAATCCAAAGGGAGTCCATCTTGCATGAGGAATTCCTCAATTCCTTTCCTTGATGCATCACATTCTAGGAAAAAAATTATTGGTGAAGTATGGTAGTTCCAGGAAAATATTTGTGCACATAACATATTTCAAGGATTGGAATGATTGATGAATTGTTGGAGTCCAACTAAAAGAATTCTTTTTAAGGAGAGCAATGAGAGGACTGCATTTTTTCCATAGTTATGAATAAACTTGCGGTAATAGTTTGTTAAACCTAGGAACCTGTGCAATCATTTGATATTTTTAGGGAGAGGACAATCCTTCATAGCTTAAATTTTCTTAGGATCCACCTGTACACCATCCTTTTCTAGAATATGACCCAGGTACTCAACTTCATAGGTACCGAAAGCACATTTAGATTGTTTGAGAAAAAAATTGTGCTTAGATAGTAGATGGAGAACTTTATCCACATGGGAGAGATGGGCTTGCCAAGTTTTACTATAGATAAGAATATCATCAATGAAAACTAATACAAAATGACAGATGAAAGGACAAAATACATGATTCACGAGACTTTGAAAAGTGGAAGGGGAATTACACAAGACAAAAGGCATGACCAAGAATGCATAGTGACCCTCATGAGTTCTAAAGGGGTTATTGAGGATGCATTCCTCTTTCATACATATATGGTGGTAACCAGAATGGAGATCAAGTTTGGTAAAGTATTGAGCACCACTTAATTCATCCAAAAGGTCATCAATGATAGGAATTGGAAATTTGTCTTTGATTGTGAGTTTGTTGAGGGCATGAAAATCAGGACACATGCACCAAGTTCCTTATTTCTTGAGTACCATGACTACAGGAGAAGAATAGGGGCTGGTACTAGGATAGATAACACCTACTTCTATCAATTCTTGAACATTTTTCTCAATTTCATTTTTCTAGGAAAATGGATGATGATAAGGGTGAACATTGGGAGGAAGATTTCCTGGTACTAGAGGAATGGAATGATCATGGATTTCATGGGAAGGGGGGAGTCCATGGGGAGTGTGAAAGATATTAGATATATAAAATATGCAAAAAAGAAATAAAATGCTAGAAATGACAGAATAGCAGTAAAATATCCAGCATAATCTTCACAATACACAGAAATGATACAAGAGATAGCAATAGAAAAAGCACTTTGATTCAGAAAGCAATGTTCACAGGCCTCTTCGAGGGGGAAACCTCCAGTCGAGCAGCACTCTGTTACAATAATCTCCAAGCTAGGGTTCTCATACCCTCGCCTCTTATTTATACTAAATATGTCTACTAAGAGAAGCATCCGCCTTATTCTATTTTATTGAAAGGACTTATTAATATTGACCTTTATTACATCCGAATACATTGATCTACCTATGTGCGGGTTAGGACCTTAACATGTCCTCCCCCTTAAAAACAACCTTGTCCTCAAGGCTTGAGATGTGGAAACTGCTGCAGAATGGTAGCTGGTTCCCAAGTGGCATCTGCTGGAGTCATGTATTTCCACTGTACTAGCACTTCCTTGATGGTTCTCTGACGCAGGCGACGCTCACGCTGGTCCAAAACTGCTTCTGGCTGTAGCCAAATGGAGCCTTCTTCAACTAACTTTGGAAGGTTGGTTTGAATTTGGCACCTGGTTCCAATCACCTTCTTCAAGCATGAAACATGAAAAATAGGATGTAGCTTTGACTGACTGGGTAGAGCTAACTCATATGAGACTTGTCCCATATGCTTGAGAACTATGTAAGGTCCATAGAATTTGGGTGCTAGCTTATGACAATGCTCGGCCTTGAGGGAAGTTTGCTTATATGGTTGCAGTCTCAGAAACACTTGATCCCCTTCTGCAAATTGACGTTCA
>JASDQU010107972.1:35232-85019 GCA_032191745.1 Picea mariana | reverse complement strand
TATATATATATATGTGTGTGTGTGTGTGTGTGTGTGTGTGTGTGTGTGTGTGTGTGTGTATGTATGTATGTAGTTTTGTTCTACCATTTTAGTGGTGGCTCGAAAACCTTCCCCAAACTATTTAAACTGTGGTTATGGTTGGCATGGTCTGTCAGATTTGGCAGACCTGGCAACCTTTTTTTTTCCAAAATTTTGTTCGTGGTCTGTCCTTGGGATTTTCCCGCCTGCCACGTGGCAACCCTTGATTAGGCCACGTGGCATCCTCTCATTGGTTCACGCTGCCACCTTCCAATTCAACACACCACATCATCACACCATCTTAGCATGCCATGTCATCCATATGGATTGTACAGACTTCCATGTGGCATGATCTGATTGGTCCACTGATCGGTCCAAAAACACCAAAATTGGGTGACACTTGAAGCCTATGGATCTTCCACATCATCATGCTGATGTCATGTTGACATCATCATTCCATGTGTCACTTCCCTTCTCCTGCCACATGTGTTTTATGGATATTGACGTCAGTAGTACGGATGTTGACTCATCCCCTACTGACTGGGATAGGTTGACCAAACTTTGACCACGAATATATTTCAATCCCTGACTTTGTTTGACAAGACCTTTGTGTTTTAGAAATATTGTGACGCGCTCTTCGCGATCATGCCATTTTCACTTAGTTTTGGGAAATTTGAATTTTTGCCCTTTCTTTGTCTGTTGGAGCCATTCTCGGCGTCCTAAGTTGCCTCCATGAGCTCTGAGCAGTTCTTAGCCTTCTATGGATCCTTTTTGGATCATTGACAGAGGAAGAGCAGCCCCATCCATCCAAACGCATGGAACTATCACAAAAATTGGTAATGGTTCTCCTCTAATTGTTGCTAAAAATGCTAAAAATGGTTGAGAATGTCATTAAGTGGTATTGTCCTTTTGTTTCAGAGTCTATGTAGTTCTCTCCCTCCCAAATGGGTTTGATAGCTCTGTGTGGTTCCCAAAATTATTTTTAACTAACCTATATTGGAAGATATAACCCTACCTACCTAGGAATTCTATAGTTTTTATGATTTGTTCCAATTATGAAACTGAAGGTAAAGAGATACTCGATATATCAAGCGCCTTCAATGCAATTAGTTTGGAAAGATGCTTAGGTGTAGAGAGAAATATCTCTGGTACACATATCCCCATCCTGTAAATCATCATAAGTTAGGCTTAGTTTACTTGAATGAAGGGCACGATAACATCCAACATCTTATTTAGTTACTTTTGATAAATTTCTCTATGATTGTTCATTTCTTGTCACTGTAGGACCTACTAGCACATAAAGTTGTTAAGGGTCGCATGTAATTTTTGTTAAGACCCTGGTAGTCCAAGTCCTTTTTTGATACAGGTGACAACCATGAGCACAAAGCACAACATTCAAAGGTAGTCTATTTTGGGTTGAAATACAAGAAGTGGTCAAGTTCATTTTTCAATGGCAGAGATCCCAAGAGCAGATCATATCAGTGGCTCGCATGTATTCAGCATGTCAAAATTGTGCAAGGATTAGTGACCAGGAAAAAGTGCTGAAGTGCTGAGGTAAATCTGAGCCATTGAAGGCTGAGGACATGACTCGACAGATCTAACACTTCGGAGACTTAGCACTCCAGAAGGTTTACAGAGCGAAGCACTAGAGTTAGAATTTCCCAAAGTCCTGAAGTGAATCTTGGCTGTCCAAATCAAGAGGACACATGAAGGAAGATCTCTCACTATGGAGATATGACATTGCGGAGGATTGTAAGAGATATGCATTGAAAAGTCCTGAAGCCCAAACTCCTGAATTTAATCTCGGTCTACCAAATCAAGAGGACATGTGGAGGTAGATATCTCACTTTAGAAATGTGACACTTCGGAGGATTGGAGGCAGATCTCTCCTTTGACGGCACCACAATCACGTGCTTATTCAACGTCAAATCCGAGAGTATCACATAGCAGCCCCCTAGGCATTGAGCTCATCATGATCCCGAGGAGAAATCAGTAAATGAAAGAAATAACTGGTAATTGAAACCTCAACTCACTCCATAAATAGAAAGCATGGAGGCTCTGGCCATGGAGACAGAATATTGTCAGCCCGAGGTACCACAAGGGGCAGTTTTCCTGCAGGCCCATGTTGATATGGGTTTTCTTCTGACAGAATGAACAAGACAACTGAAGGACCTGCCAGGAAGGGAGAAAATACATGCAAATTGGGTACACACAAGCACAGACAGTGGGAAGACACATATAGAAAATCCTTGGACGTTATGGCCAACTTGGTCTCCTAGCAGTTTTCCATTGTTTTGTGTATAAATACATAAGTTGAAGAATATGTTAGGGTCAATGGTTGAGCGGAGCTCCCTATTTTGTAATAGTTTGATAGCAGAGTTGTTCTCTAGTTATGTATGAGACCTGATATTTTCTCATTATTAAAAGTCATCTTCTTTCATCATCTTGTTTTCTCTTGTGCTAAAACACTCGTCAATGGATGGTCAAGGCGTTTTGTTGTAGTGGTATTGTAATGGAGGTTTGATTATAATGATGTTGTGACATGTTTCAGTATTTTCCTTTGTTGTCTAGTTTCCTCTTATGATGAAATTCTCGTGCATGGATGATCCAGATGATTTTTTGTAGTCACATGGTAATGGAGGTTTGATTATTATGATGTTGTGATATATTTTAGTGTTTGAAACTTAATTTCAAGAGTGATCTTGTGCCTGAGTTTTTACTCACCAAGCTACTTGAAGGTCGGATGCTCATGGAAAACTTGTCCACTCTCCTCACTAAGTCTTCCTCCTTCTCACCTTTATCCTTATACCACTGACTGAATTTAATGAGGACCTCATTTCCTTATGCATTGCTTGTCCAGTTTTTGTGTTAAAACATTCTTGTATCGAGCTTTGTCCATTTGATCTCCACTCATAAACCTACCTCCACAAACATTTTCAGGGGTACTAGGCTTATCCTCTTACAGTCTCAGGGTGACTCTTAGTGCTAACATTCTTTGCATCGTTGTCGGGGATGGAAGTGAAGATATATTCCCTGGGAGAACGATAATGAGGAGATGCAGTTTTAGATGATGAACTGAAGCTGGACACATTTCTCTGACTTCTTATCTTTCACCACGATGACTCCATTATTTAGAATCTGTTGGTGACTCCACTGGAAGGAGACAAATCAAATGGCTATGGAGGTTATCCTATCCAGGAGGTTTTCCCCACTAAAGTTCTCAACCATAGTTGGTTATCCACATCCCGTGCCATCCATGTCCTCCATAGCCATAGCTAACAGACAATGGGAAGATAGAGATGGAAAAGCCACAGATGGCACAGATGGCTATGGCACAGACAATGGGAAGACACAGATGGAAAATCCATATCCATAACTGGTAGTTGTCAATGCAAAAATGGGTGTAGGAAGATAAAATTTCAAATTTGTTGCATTTGAATATTTGTCAAATTAGGGTTTTCAAAAACAAAATAAAAAAAGATAGGACATATACCTGAATCAAAATAATTTATACATTGTAATGTGAATTCTAATGCTTATAATACTGCTAGCAGATATTCATGCAACACTAAAAATAAGAATAGAAGGCCTTTCCAAATAGACTATGAGACCTATCAAATCGAGTGTATATGGGAAATTGCAATGGATATTGAGTAGGAGGTCTAAAAAGAGTACAAAGGACCTCTAAATAAGGGTAGAAAAATCTATATCTAACTCTAAGCTATGCCAGGTGAAGCTCAACATAGGATATCCTGAAAAGTTTTGGGAACAATGGCATCAAGTAATGATATCCAAATCTATAGCATGAACAATATGCATAAATATCTAAATGAAATTTTTATAATGGGAAAATAAAATATCGTCACATGTGATAAAATCAGCAAAATTCTGCAACACATACCATTGCTCAAAAATATAAACTAAGAATTCAAATCAAGGTCATTATGCAACATTCATGCCAATTTTGTAAAACACTTTATAATGAGCAATAAAATATAGAACAAATTAGAAAACACAAGAGTTTGGAAGCAATATCGTAAGCACAATTTTAGAAACCTAATAGAATCAAAAGGAATTTTTCAGTAACACGTGAGTATAGATCAAGTGTAGACTGCATGCACCCTCCTTACAAATATTTAATTTATTTATTTGTTATCTGGAAATTACAGAGAACTAGTTAGAGAGGATGTCGTCGAACTGTGAAAATGTTTATCTCCTCTTATAATCTAGTTGTGAATCCATAGAGGTCAGCTAATACATGAAATTTTATAAGTATTGAAACCTTGCACACAATAAAATATTACGCCACAAGCCAATATTGCAGGAAGTGAAGATCACTGCAACCCAATGTTTTGGGGAGTGAAGACTCATACAAGAATGAGAACTTATATTGCAATGTTCTTTAAACTCCTAACTTGCAACATGCAATCAATAATACAAAGGATGCAATGTCCACAAGATATCACTATGACACAACATGAGGGTTGAATCTCATGTTGAACTAAACTTTTGGCAAATGAAACATTGAGGATAGTGAATTCGAATGGAAATGAAATTTCCCCTTCCATCTCCCATGAATTTTGGCATTTAGAACCCATCATGTCATTTCAAGTAGGGTTAGATGTTTTATGTCATTCATTATAAGATTCTTTGTGTCATTCAAGTAGGGTTACATGTGCCCTTAACTTGGGGTAGATAGAGTGGAGAGACATCAGCAGTGGAGAGTAAGGAAACACAAGTAAATAGGTTGATATTAGGAATCAATTCTTGTTGTTAGAGTAGTTCCAACATTCCTAGAATTATCATGTTTTTTTTTAGTAGATATTTGTCTCAGTGTAGTTTGGAAATATGTGCATAGTACCCCATCAAAGTATTGTGTTCCTGGGTTGAAAATTTAAATTTAAGATAAGGAGTTCAACATTCTTATTTAAATTCTTTGTCCCACCATGCTCCCTATTTAGAACAATGACATTTCCATTCTAACATTGTCATTTGACCCAGGGTTACAAATTTATATTAAATGGATAGAAACAAACAAACCACTAGGCACTTACCTTCTTAGTGGAGAAGCACATCTCTTCCAACTTGTTTCCTCCCCTTTGACACTTTCATAAACCATAAGTCACGAGACACACTTCAACTATCTGACTTAGCCTTGTAGTATATATTATCACCAATTTGATGTCTATGATATCCTCTTTCACATTGGGTCACCAAGGCCCCATAATGAGTTACAGCTATCCTTGCACTACACCAATGATCCCTCATTATAGTTCCCTCATATTCGTACTCATGGGATGATCTCTAAAGTGATTCTTTATGAAACTATCATATGCCATATCTCTTGTAATATCCCTCAGCTGAACCCAATTGTAAATATAATATAAATGTACTTAAGCTGATGAGTTGTTTTGACCTCATTTGGTAATGCACGTCATGTGGCATAGTGTGTGCATGAAATATGCAGTAAAATGATGTAATATGTACATTCCAGGATACCATGCGCAGTAACTAAGGTGCGCGCAGTATAGAGGACAACGAGCCTCGTGTATATGATATGTGTTATCAGCTGGTGAACCGGTTATTATAAGTTGGGATGCTTATGTTTTGGTATTAGGTCAGAACGCCTAGATGTCAAAGGCCAATGCACCTACTTCGTACATGACTCATGATTAATATAAAATACATCGTTGCGCGCAGACCAACCACGATAAAAGAGATGGGGGATTGAACTTCACCATTTAGGGAAAGGGAGGGCCAAAAGTCAAGGGAATATTATATTAATATTTCCTAAAACATAAAGTATGGATAATTATTTTATCCTAAGTTCTAAAGTTGGGGACAAGTGGACCAAAGTAACTTCCGATATGAGAAGTGTCAAGTTGGGGACATGCATTCATATTTTGGTGGACCTTAGATCATTTGGATACTCCTCACAGATACCTTACCAGCAGCCCAACGACCGTTATTCGCACAAGGACTTCCACGAAGATTTCACAATGATTCTCTTCCACACTCAGTTATCCAGACAACGATTCCATGACCATTTCACGCATGCATTCCATTATCCTTGAGACAACCATTTCACCATTCTAGAACCTGTTTCCATAGCCCTTTTGGTTGGTGTACCTGGTTAGCTTGGAGCAGGATTGAAGAAGCGGGTTTTCAAGCTCGTGAGAAATTCTCTGAGAGAGAGAATCACTGGGGATTGATTCTTGAAGGAGCTAGACTGGAGCTACAGTGCTCTGAGACTTTTGGTCCGACCTATTGCTGAATCCCTAGAAGGGAAGTGGGGCAGTCGAGGGACTATTGAGTAGCCAAGGGGCACACTTCCTTGAGTGGGATAGGCATGTGGGGAATGAGAGGCTATAGGCTATTATTTGAGTGAGCACCTGAGATAGAGTCTTTCCTATTCTCCATGAGCCTTAGCCCAAATAGGAACCCTTTACCCTGGGTGGAGTTCAGTCCCAGCTCGGGGGTGACTCACTGTTGAGAGTGATGAACATCATGTAGTCTATGGCTGGGAGTTTCGTGGACATTCTGTACGTAGTTGGTGACAATATTTCCAAGATAAGTACCAGTTGTATGATAAAAATGATATGTTGCTTTGTTATTTACATGCCTATGTTACGGTTTATAATATATGTGATTATGATTGCCTGTATGTTTATGGGTAATTCTCTGTAAATGTTGCATATTTGTAGTTATTGTTATTTCAGTATAAAAGTCGTATGTTACAGAAAGTAATTGTTTGTTTATGTTTATATGTAAAGCTTCCACGAGAGCGTTGTATGTATATGTCTTAGTTCCATGAAGTTTAAAGAGTAAATTTATGTGGCATTGCTTAGTTGAATACTAGGTATGCTACTGTCTGTTCTGTAGTATGGGAACAAAAGCATTCCCTAGAGTAGCATGGTCTAGCCTGAAGGCTGGGAATGTTACCAACTGGTGTTAAAGCATGAGTGGTTTCTCTGGAGTGGCATACCCTAGCCTGCGGGTGGCCAGGGAGAATGTTATAGAATGGTATTAGAGCTTCAGTTCAACATTAAGCTTGGATGGGCTAGAGGGGTTCAGTCGAAGAAAATATTCAGAGAAGAGTAACTTCGAGATGACCAAAAAAAATAAAATTTTGGAGTCACGAAGTATCCATGGAAAAGGTTGGCATGCTAGCGCGCATGGTAAATTTTGACACCGCGCGAAAAAACATTGGCGTGCCAGTATGTTTGGTAAATTGTGGCATCGTGCGGAAGATCATTACTTGTGGATGCATGCGCTAAATTTAGCCTTTCTCAGTGAGCACACACATAGTAATGTGCACATGGGGTGCACAATTATTTCTTAACGCAGAATAGTTTTGTTAGTACGCACATAAGTATGAGTATAAGTTGTTTCGCGATGGTGTATTCAATAGTGTGCACAGATATTTGGGCATTATGGAATATGTTAAACTTGGAATGGTGCATGCATAGGATGAAATGCATGTGAAATATTGGTGCGCGGAACCAAAACTATGTGCAGTGGATATTGGCACACAACACAAGAATAGTGCGTGTGAGTTGTCGGTGCGACGAAGAAGAAATGCACAGTAGATTTAGGTGCGTGGAAAAGCATTTTACCTTGTAATATTTCTATGCCCGATAAATATAAATGAACAGGTCAAGTTTAATGTGTGTGAAGTCACTTGGAAGGCAATGAGTCTGAGCTTAAATTGCATAATAATAAAAAATAAAAAATAAATAAAAAAACACATAACCACATCAAAGAATTAATTAAAAAGAATTCCGAGCTTTAATTTCCTCTGATTTAAACAGATGAAAATAAAAATATAAGATTACAAGAAAAACTTACTATAAAAGAAAACAAGATTCATAACATCACCATATAGGAATTATAATAAAACAGTCTAAAATCTGTTTCTGTATTTATATAGTCATATTAATCACAAAATTACAAAAGGGTGATGATAGTAGTTAGCCTATTGTAAAAATGGCCGTTTGAAGAACATGCTTATCATCTATGGTCCTCTTTACCTCCGCTACCAGTTGTTCAAAATTCAATGAGACATGCTTATCTTAGTTGAAGACTTACTTCATATTAGCGATATTAGCCTTTAAGGAAGAATCTAACCAGACCGATTGATTCTCTCCAACACTTTTGGCCGCTTCAGCCATAGATTCCTCCTTCTTATGTTGCTTACTCATTTTCTTCTTAGCGGCTACCTGTTGATGAATAAATATTTTATAGTGGGATTCATCTTGACTTCCAACCACGAGTCTGTAGCCGGCTCTGTATGAAACTTAGTTGCTAGAATGTGGTGCAAGGAACCTTTCCTCCTTATTCCCAGGAAATCCTAGCATGTTGCTCGAATAACCAGTCTCACTCGATTTAGCCTTGTCCATGTATCTCAGGTTGTGGATACCGAAAGGTGTTTTTACAGAGAGCAGAAAGTCGAGCAGTTGGGGATTACCTCAGTTATGGATACACAGATATCTTCATACTTGGGGAGTGGTAATTATAGAATTCCATTTATGAAGCGTAGACAGATTACGTACAAGAGTGTTGGGTTTCCATGCTCGGCCAATCCATTTCGAATGATTATCTTTTGAGTTCGTTACATGGCAACGTTCAGTTGATGTCACATGGCTGCAAAGTACCGAATGAGTGAAGCAAGGTGATCTAACTAAGTCATTTCCCACTCCACGAGTGGTAGATTTGACATGTTGGGACACATGATACCGCATCTTGGCGAAAGTGGTTTCAACAAACCACCTTCTTTCACAAGTGTATCTCGGAAGGCACTACGCATTTTTGTTTTCGAGACTTGGGTCTTATCTAGAATTGTCGCAGTGATAACACCAAGAAATCGGGAGTGATAATGTTGATGTGTATTTTGAATCGAAATGGTGCATATTCTCATGAATTGTTGAATTGTTATCTTGATTAGTTTCGATGGCTGCACGTTTTGTAGAATTAACAACAACTCGATCAGGTCAGACCAGTGCAGAGTCCATAGGAATGGAAGAGGCACAGGGGAATTATAGTCAGCAATAGGAGAGAAGAGGGGTGGATGTCCATTTTGGCATGGAAGAAACGAACTTTAGCGCACATGAAGAAGAAAGGAATGAAGATATGAATATGGCTGAGACCATTAAGAATTTGCAAAAGGATGTCCAAAGCCATAAAGTTGATAATGAAAGGCCTATAAAAGCCAAAGAGCAGTAGGATGACTTCAACATGAAGCTATTGGAGGGTTTGAACAAAATAGAAAAGAAACTGGTTAAGGAGAGTGGCTCAAGTGAATATGGGAGTCACAAACCTTCAGAGGAGAAAACAAAAGTAAAAAGTGCTAGTAGACATCACCATCATTCCCGAAGGCATTCCCATAAGAGATCAGTAAACAACTCAATTCTATCCCCTATCAGAAGGTATAAGAGATCTGGGGTGGATGAGCTGCAAGGAGAAATGAACAAAAT
This sequence comes from Picea mariana, assembly GCA_032191745.1. Lineage (NCBI taxonomy): Eukaryota > Viridiplantae > Streptophyta > Pinopsida > Pinales > Pinaceae > Picea > Picea mariana. Next base: position 75,528 of record JASDQU010107972.1, on the reverse strand, counting down.
CAAACCTCCTACATTTGATGGTGATCACAAGAAGGATGAAGATGCAGAAACGTGGTTGCTAGGCATGAGGAAGTATTTTCAATTGCATAATTATTCTTCTCATGAAGAAGGTAAAATCGCAATCTATCAACTCAAATGAAAGGCCTCCATGTGGTGGGATCAACTTGTGCAGGTAAAACACATTGTAGAGAAAAGTGTTACCTGGAGGGAATTCAAGAAGTATTTTGAGAAGAAGTACTTGACTAAGAGATACTATGACAAGAAAATGAAAGAGTTATTTGAACTCAAGATTGGAAGTATGACCATAGATGGATATGAGAGAAGGTTTCTGGAACTACTGAAGTATGTCTCTTTCATCAAGGATGAGACAGTCAAAATTCAAAGGTATTTAAGTGGATTTTTAGTGTTCATCAGTGACAAAATAAAGTATGATGATCCCAAGACATTAGAAGAGACCACGAGGAGAGCTAAATGCCTATATGATCAGTAGAAAGTAAGGCCAAGTTTCCAAAGGGATTGGGAAGACAATAAGAAATTCAAGGTGGATCAAAGGAAGAAGGGAGCTAAGCCACCATTCTTCAGAAATAATTCACAAGGACAGCAAATGCCTAAAGAACCTAGAACGACTGACACAGGGATTCAAGGGCCAATAAAACCACCTATGCAATGTTGGGGTTGTAAAGGGGACCATAGGTTCAGAGATTATCCTCACAGAGGTGAAAAAGGTAGGGTTGTTCACAATGTACAGTGAGCTAAAATAGTGGAGGACATGGGCAGATATGTGCCAAGGATTTATGCAGCCCTGGACAACAAGAAAGTAGAGTATCAGTCCCACATGATTGAAGTGGAAGGTATGATCAACAACCAAACCCTTTCTATTTTAATTGATTCATAAGCTAGTCATAGTTAATGGACCCTAAGATGGTGGAAAGTTTGCAATTTCCAAGAAGCAAGCATGGGAAATCCTAGTTGGTACAACTGGCTACAGGTGCTAGAAGAAAGGTTAATGAGATGGTTAAGTCATGCCTCATAGACATGAATGGACTGAACACCAAAGAAGATTTAAACATCTTGCCTTTAGGTTCCTATGACTGTCTAATTGGGATGGATTGGTTGGACCAACATCACACTCTCTTAGACTGTCACAAAAAAGCATTTACTTGCCTGGATGAGGAAGGGAAACCAAGGAAGGTACAGTGAATCCCCAGGGTAGTAACCATTAGAGAAATTTTAGCATTGCAGCTAAAGAAGTGTTATAGAAAAGAATGTCAAATAATTGCATCTCATTTGGCAGAGAAACCTAGAGATAAGGTGCCAAATTTGGAGGATTATGCAGTCCTGGAAGATTTTGAAGATGTGTTCAAGGAGGTACCCAGATTACCCCCAAGGAGAGACATTGATTTCTCTATAAATTTGATTCCTGGAGTAGCGCCAGTATCAAAGACTCTTTACAGAATGAGTACAGCAAAATTAAAGGAGTTACAAATGCAGCTTGAATAACTTCTGAAGAAGGGGTATATACATCCAAGCATGTCACCTTGGGGTGCCCCAGTTCTGTTTGTGAGAAAGAAAGATGGAACACTAAGGTTGTGCATTGAATTCAAAAAGTTGAATAAAGTGACTGTTAAGAACAAGTATCCTCTACCAAGGATTGATGACCTCTTTGATCAATTGAAGGATGCAAAGATATTTTCAAAGATAGATATCAGATCAAGATACCATCAAGTAAGAATTAAAGAAGAAGATATTAGCAAGACTGCCTTCAGGACAAGGTATGGTCATCATGAGTTCATAGTGGTACCATTTGGGTTTTCAAATGCACCAGTTGTTTTCATGTTCTTAATGAATGGTGTTTTCCAAGAGTATTTGGACAAGTTTGTCATTGTATTTTTGGATAAAATTCTTATATATTCCAAGTCAGAGGAAGAGAATGAACATCATTTGAGGATGGTGTTGAAATTATTAAGGGAGCGTCAATTATATGCCAAATTTATCAAGTGCTCATTTTATCAGAAACAGATTCATTATTTAGGGCATATCATTTCAAAGGATGGGATAGTAGTGGATCCTGAGAAGATAGAGGCCATTAGAGAATGGTCAGCACCGAAGAATGTGACAGAGGTGAGCTCATCCATGGGTCTTGCAGGCTACTACAAAATATTTATTGAAGGATTCTCAAAGATTGCACACAAAATCACTTCTTTGCAAAGAAAGGGAGTGAAGTTTCAGTGAACACTGGATTGTGAGAAGAGTTTCCATCACTCAAAAAAATTATTGACAAGTGCTCCAATATTAAGGACCGTGGACCCAGAAGAAGACTTCATCGTACGCATCGATGCATGTAATGAAGGACTTGGTGGAATCCTCAGTCAAAACAAGTTTTTCATATGTTACGAATCAAGGAAGTTGAAGGATCATTGAAGAAACTATGTCACTCACGATTTGGAGTTGGCAGTGATAGTGCATGTCTTGAGGAAATGGAAACACTACCTCATGGGAAAGAGGTTTGAAATATTTATTTGATCAGCCAAATATAAATGCTAGAAAAAGAAGATGGTTAGAATTCCTAAGAGAATATGACTTTGATATAAAGCATATCAAGGGGAAAGAGAATAAAGTGGTTGATGCACTTAGTAGGAAGGTACATGAATTGCATGCTACAGCCATTAACATGTACCAAACTGATATTAAAAGAAAAATTTTGGAGGCTGCAAATGTCGATTTGCAATACAAATAATTGGTAGCAATGTTATAGCAGGGTAACATGCTTCAGAAGGTGGATAATTATAAGTTGGGAATAGATGGAATATTGTTGCGCTAGAACATGATTTTTGTTCCAAATGTCCAGTACTTGAAACGTATGATTTTGCATGAAATGCATAATGTTCCTTATACAGGACACCCTGGATATCAAAAAACCATGGCAGCGATCCAGAGCCATTACTTTTGGCCAAGTATGAAGAAAGAGATCGTCAAGTACATTGTTGGATGTATGGAATGGCAGAAAGTGAAAGATGAGAATAGGCACCCAGCAGGGTTGCTGCAACCTTGAACCATTCCTGAGTGGAAGTGGGAAATGGTGAGAATGGATTTTATTACAGAATTGCCTAGAACAGGCAAGTTGCATGATTCGATCATGGTGGTAGTGGACAAGCTCATGAAATATGCCCATTTTGTTCCACTTAAAACCGTGCACAAGGCAACAAAGGTTGTTGATATTTTCATGAAGGAAGTGGCATGATTGCACGGGATTCCTAAAACAATTGTATCTGACAGAGACCCGAAATTTACCTTGAATTTCTAGAAAGGATTGTTCAAAGGATTCAGAACAGATCTGAAATTTAGTACAACTTATCATCCTGAGTCTGATGGACAGACAGAAAGGGTGAATAGGGTGATAGAAGATATACTAAGAATGCATGTGATGGACAAACCATCGAAATGGGAAGACTACCTACACTTGGTAGAATTCGCGTACAACAATGGGTATCAAGCATCATTGAAGATGAGCCCATTTGAAGCACTTTATGGTAGAAAGTGCAATACTCCAGTAATTTGGGATAACCCAACTGATAGGGCAGCAGTTGGGCCAAAGTTTCTCAGGGAAATGGAGGACCAAATGACAAAAATTAAGAAGAATTTAAAAGTTTCCCAAGAAAGACAGAAAAGTTATGCCGATAAGAATAGAAACCACAGAGAATTCAAAGTGGGTGATCATGTTTTCCTGAAAGTGAAAGCTAACAGGAGTTCTCTGAAGTTGGGAAGCTACGCCAAGTTGGAAGCCAGATTTTGTGGGCCTTTTGAAATCCTAGAGAGGATTGGTCCAGTTGCTTATATGATTGCATTGCCTGCATCTATGTCTATTCATATTGTCTTCCATGTATCATTGTTAAAGAAATATATACATGATGCTAATCATGTTATTGATTGGAATGTGACTCAGGTGGAACAAGAAGGCGCATTTCAAGTGCATCTGGTGCGCATTCTGAACCGGAAAGTCAAACAGCTCTGGAACCGAGAAATAGGGCTTGTAAAGGTTCAATGGACCTGGTACGGTCCTGGGGATGCTACTTGGGAACATGAAGATGCAATGTGGTCAGAATACCCACATCTTTTTGAAGATTTTTGAAAATTTTGTTATATATGGCCGTATGATGCACTGAGGATAGTGCATAAATAAGGGGAGGGGATTGTAATATCCCTCGGTCGAACCCAATTGTAAATATAATATAAATGTACTTGAGCTAGTGAGTTGTTTTGACCTCATTTGGTAATGCACGTCATGTGGCATAGTGCATGCATGAACTGTGTTGTAAAATTATGTAATATGTACATTCCAGGATACCCCGTGTAGTAACTAAGGTGCGCGTAGTATAGAGGACAACGAGCCTCATGTATATGATATGTGTTATAGGCTGGTGAGTCGGTTATTATAATCTTGGATGCTTATGTTTTGGTATTAGGCTGGAATGCGTAGATTTTAAAAGCCAATGCGTCTACTTTGTACATGACTCATGATTAATATGAAATACATCGTTGTGCGCATTCCGACCATGATAAAAGAGATGGGGGAATGAACTTTGCCAGTTAGGGAAAGGGAGGGACAAAAGTCAAGGGAATATTATATTAATATTTCCTAAAACATAAAGTATGGATAATTATTTTATCCTAAGTTCTAAAGTTGGGGACAAGTGGACCAAAGTAACTTCTGATATGACAAGTTTCAAGTTGGGAACATGAATTCATATCGTGGGGGAACTTAACTCATTTGGATACTTCTCACGGATACCTTACCAAAAGCCCGATGACCATTATTCACACAAGGACTTCCACGAAGAGTTCACAGTGATTCTCCTCCACACTCAGTTATCCAGTCAATGATTCCATGACCATTTCACTCATGCATTTCGTTATCCTTGAGACAACCATTTCACCATTCTAGAGCCTGTTTCCATAGCCCTTTTGGTTGGTGTACCTGGTTAACTTGGAGCGGGATTGAAGAAGCGGGTTGTCAGGCCCGTGAGAAATTCTCAAAGCGAGAGAATTGTTAGGGATTGATTCTTGAAGGTGCTATAATACAGCTACAATGCTATGATACTTTCGGTCCGGCCTGTTGCTGAAGCCCTGGAAGCAAAGTGGGGCATCCGAGGGACTGTTGAGCAGAGAAGGGGCACACTTCCTTGGGTGGGACAGGCATGTGGGGAATGACAGGATATAGGTTGTTAGTTGAGTGAGAACCTAAGATGGAGTCTTTCATGTTGTCCATGAGCCTTATCCTGGAAAGGAACCCTTTACCCTAGGTGGAGTTTCATCCCATCTCGGGGGTGACTCACTGTTGAGAGTGATGAATAGTGTAGTCTATGGCTGGGAGGTTCATGGATGGTCTGTACACAGTTGGTGACAATCTTTCCAAGATAAGTTCCAGTTGTATGATAAAAATGATATGTTGCTTTGTTATTTACATGCCTATGTTACGGTTTATAATATATGTGATTATGATTGCTTGTATGTTTATGGGTAATTCTCTGTAAATGCTTCATATCTGTAGTTACTGTTATTTCAGTATAAAAGTCGTATGTTACAGAAAGTGATTGTTTGTTTATGTTTATATGTAAATCTTCTGCGAGCGCGATGTATGTATATGTCTTAGTTGCATGCATCTTAAAGAGTAAATTTATGTGGCATTGCTCAGTTGAATACTAGGTATGCTACTGTATGTTCCACAGTATGGCAATGAAAGTGTTTCCTAGAGTAGCATGGTCCAGCCTGAAGGCTGGGAATGTTACCAACTGGTGTCAGAGCATGAGTGGTTTCTCTGGAGTGGCATACCCCAGCCTGCAGGTGGTCGGGGGGGATGTTACATCTCTCATTCAACAATTTTACAATTGTTATTATTTCAATATGGAAAAACTACTAGTTTCACCATTTATATTAATTGATGGTCTCCATAGCCTACAACTCTAGTTTAATCCGATTCTCTATGTAACTCTACATTTAGCTGGAAAGCAATTGACAATCATTTTCCAGCATATTGCCATGTTTCAAAGTTTGTATAAAGGAAGGAATGATTTCAATATAAATAAAGAGGAATTGGTACAAAATAAGGGAATCCTTACCAAGTACAACATCCAAGGAAATCCCAGGAATGCCCAACCAGTCAGCTCTCTCAACTAGCTAACATGGGGAATGCAGGTCACTCCTTCCTTAAGGGCACAACCATATAGGGGATTATTACACATTTAATAGTTAAAATATTGAAGTGTTAGTTGGATAGTTAGTTAGAGCATATATTTCAATATTTGAGCTACTTGCATATGCATGTAATATTGAATTCCTAGTTTTGAGTGATGTGAATACATATAATAGGGTTTTGACTTGGAGAAGTATGTAAACCTATAAGAAGGGGATTTTACTCACCAATAAGACTAATCTATTTGATTTTCCTCATCAATAAGAGTCATCAATATTTTGAAAGTTTAAGTTCTTGTGAATTATGTTACACTTTATAAAGTTTAAGTTTAAGTTACACTTTATTACACATTTGATTTTCCACCTTATGTTACACTTTATAAAGTTTAAGTTTTTGTGAATTGTTTTCATTGACATCAAACAATATTGTCAATTGATCCACGTAGTAATCAATCAAAAGATTATTTATTTGCTTGAAACTTCTTGCTCCTTCCCATAGCTAATTTTCATCAAAGTTGAAATTCTTGCATTTCGTTTTCCTCTTGCATGGTTTAAAGAGTCGAGTCGAAATGCCATTAGTTTCACGACCACTCCTTTGAGTAACAACAACCTAAAATCAAATGGTACTTAAAATTTATCTAGCAAATTTTCTAGCGCTTTTCAAACCCAAATTAGCTTAGGTGTAGAGATTTGGAATAGGATTGTGAGAATAACTTTCCAAAGATGATAAACAAACATAAACCTTTGAGTTAGGGAGTGAAATCCAGTTTGTTATCACACTAAATTGCCTTGGGTCTTTTATTTTGTTTTAATCCTTTTTTAAGCCTTAGATTTTAAATTTTTTAAAGTTTCAACCCTTTAAAGTTTATGTTTGGTAGGACCCCTTAGATGATTAAAGTTTTGATTCATAGCTCTAGTTTGATCCTCAAATTGATTTTTGGTCTTAGAACCATTTTAGCTCATGACTTGTTTTTTGGTCCCCTTCATGACTTGTCCCTAGGTCGATCCCTCCCATGACTAGAATGATGTGACACACCTTTCTACTCACTCATGAACTCGTAGGCATGACTCATTGTCCTTGCTTACCTGTCCAATCATTTTTTGAATTGGAGCAGTGCCCACTCATCAAGCAGTTCCGTAGTGCCTTTCTCGTTCATCATACTTCCACCACGAGCCATGATTGCCACAAGTGATGCCATGTTCCTTGTTTTCAGTTCCAAGAGTTGGTTAAATATGCTTACAATATCTTGCATTTACGAGCCCTGGTAACGGTTTATAATTTTTAAAAACTCAACAGTGATGCACTGCACAAATTCACAAGTTCTGATCAGGTGAAAGGAAGGCAACCAAATTTGAGGCTGAAGAAGATTCGAGGGTCGAAGTTTTCACAATTTCATCCTGAGATTTTGTTGAAGATTCCAACAGCTGTCTACTCCATAGGTATCCCGTGTTGCCTCCTCTACATATTAATTTTCACAAGAAATTTACGCTCAGGTTTTGGTTTGTCGAGCTTGCATAGTTGTAAAGGACTCGTCTTTGCATGATAGCCTTGTCTTCTATCTTGTTCAGACCTGTAAACTTCATTGCCTGTATCTAGGTCTGATTACTGTTGTCTGCCTTAGCCATTGAAATCGCAAGCTCTTAAATAGCCTATCCTCTATGTATGCGTTGTGCTACCCAGAGGCACTGCTTAAACCCTCTCTGCCTCGCCCGATTCCTTTCATCTTGAGAGTTAAGCATGTTTTCCGAGTTCCAAAAGGCAAGTTACAGGAGTACCCTCTCATTATTTAAACCTTCAGTGCATGTACAAATCTAAGGGTGTCATTCCCATAGTCAAAACTTGTCTTACCAGCACCAGTCTATTTAAAAGGGCCAGCCTTGTACATTTGAAGTGCGATTTAAAGTCTTCCTGGTTATTACTATACCATAAGCCTTTAAAATCTCTCATTCTAAGCCATGGAGACTCCTCAATCGAGGAAGAAACACAAAGGTGGCAAGATGGTTAGAACAGAACCTGTGGACATGCATCTTTTTTATACAGATCCCATGGCAAGGGAGGTCTTTTAAAGAGTAGGATGCCTCTCTTTCTGCTAGAACATGCAGAGAGGACATCCAAAGGTAACAAAACAGTTTGCATCACACTTTGATGGTAGGAAAACCAAGGTTGGGGATTTGGAATTTGAGGTGACTAAAGCCTCTATCTCAGCTGCAACAGGAATCCCCATTACAGGTGAAAAATGGTTCAAAGCCATGTCTTTGAGTTCATCCTATACTAAAGATCTCATTAAACCTGAACATCAAGCCAGTGATTTATCTTAGAGTGTGCCAAGGGGTCAATTGATTGAACAGTTTAACATAATTTTGAAGATCATCCAGAGATATTTTACATGTGAAGGGAGATTTAACACATTGTACCAGTACCACATAATACTTTTTCTACATTTTACTGGTAAATTTGAGATGAATATTCCCTATTACTTGTTGAGGAGCATAGGTAAGATGTCATACAGGATTCAATCCAAATCTAACGATGTGGATTCTAGCCTTTTCCAATCTAGATTGATCAAAATGCTAGTCTATGAGGAATTGGGTAAGAAAGTGATTTCATGGAAGCATTTTGTGTTTACTTCTCATTTCAAGTTGGATTTAGCATCAACTCCTCAATCACAGAATGCAAGTCCTTTATCACCCGTCAGTGTTATTAAAGAAGGGACCAGTAGAAAGAGAAAGGGCATAGCCCCTGTTCAGGTTTTAGAGGTCAACAAGAAGGTCACAGGAGCTGAGGAGGAAGCTTGTCCTTCCCCACAAAGATATTTTTCACCACCTCCTCCACCAGGGTTAGAAGAGGTTTCTTCTTCTACTAAAGCTACATCTAAGAAAGGGAAGAAGATACTGTTCCCCTCTTCTCCTCCAGCAGTCAAAATCAAGGGTAAAAGACCTTTCAAAAGGTCATCAATTCCTAAGGAGGTTATCAAAGAGCAGTCTTTACCATAAACCCCTATTCAAAAGAAGAAGGGTAAAGGCATTGAAAAGCCTATGGAAGAGAAACAAGAATCCCCTATACAGAAAGGAAAGGGTAAAGGTATTAAAATACCTTTGGAGAGGAAATATGAAACCTTTGTGAAAGACTTTGAAAATCCTGTGGAAAGAAAAGTAGAAACCCCTGTGCAAAGGAAGAAAGGTAAAAACAAAGCCACCAAGAAACCTGATGAGGTAGACAAGAAACTTCCCATGCAGGTGGAGAGGAGACTAAGAAAAAGCCTATTGAGACTGTGCATGTCATTTCTCCTCCTGACAGTCAGACCTTCAAAATACTTACCAGGCAACTTAGGGATGCAATAAAGGAGGTGTCTCAATTGAAAAAGGAAGCCATGTCTCACAGAGCCAAGATGACAGAGATTATGGATGGCTACAGTCACACCCTTGGCTTGGAAAGGTTTGCAGCAAGAAGGGCCCAACCCCTTCATAGAGAGCTAAAGAATATTTACAGGAAGAACAGAGGATTTCAATCTTAGATTAGGAAGCTAAAGGCAGAGCTGCAACATTTTCAAGATGAGGTAGCCCAAAGAAATTTACAAGTATTGGTTGAAGATGTCATTGAGAATGACAAACCAACAGTTAAGGAGAGAACATCCACACTGAAAAAGCCTATCATTGCTAAGAAGAAGAAGTTTTTTGTGCCAAATGAAGATCCTCTTTCTACCAGAAAGAGTGTGAGGTTAAGTGTCAAGGTGACAAAATAGTTGGTGAATGGTAAGCCCCATTTTTGAGGATGGTTCCTTTTTGGGAGGGTTAACTGATATTCAAATATTGCATATGCCATATATACAGGCTTCTAAGCATTTAACTATCAGAGTTTTGGGTTTTTGCTAAGTGCTAACTCCCTCAGTGGTAAAATACACTACCTACTATACTGCCAAGACACCTATGTACAATGGGTTTGAAATTATGAAATATGACCAATTTCTTTACACACATTCAAGATTGAAGACATTGCATTTTTGACAATGCTACCTAAACCTAGACACAGACGCAGCATAAGTGGCACTACCTAATATCTGGCAGAGAATGAACCTGTACACAGACACAGCACAATGGTGCTATGTAAAGGCGCTACCTAGTATTTCACAGAGAACAAAGGTTTGCACACATACGAAACACAGTGGCGCTACCTAAATGCGCTACCCTTTTTACTTTTCCAGTTGTGAAATACGCTACTCAGGCTGCTACCTAAAGAAGCTACCAGCAGACACCAGGGATCCAGGAAGGCCAGGCCAACAACTTTTTGGATCGATGATGATGGAGAAAATTGCATAAGAAACAACTGGCATTATGAGAACAACTACATGCTCCTAAAAGACACATGGAAAAACAGAAGTTGCGCAACAAAAGAGAATCAAATTAGGTTGAATCTTGGTTGGATTAGTCACCAACATTTTCCTGTTTTATAACATAAGTTGTTAGATCAAATAAATTTTTAGAGATTTTCAAGGGAAGGAGGCCATCTCGTACCTCCAGTTGTTGCCTCACTTTTGTTATAAATAGATAGATCAATTGCTTTAGTAGGTTCAGATGGTTGAGCAAGGCTCCATTAGACTGTAATATTTTGATGAAGTGACTGTGATCTAGCTATATACTGGACTTAAGACTTTTTGGCTAATAGATCAGCTTCTCTTTCAGCTTATTTGATTTATGATGCTAAATGTTCATGCCTTGAAAGATTCACATGAATGATTGTGGTGATGTTATGGTGGATGTTTGATAATTATATTATCATGATGTTTATTTAACTTCCTTAGTTTTTGAGTTCAAGAAGATCTTGTGTTAAGAAACTTTCTTCATTAGCCTTTTGTATACCTAATGTTTACAATAGCCCTTACATTCCTCTCATTCAAGTCTTCCCTCTATTCATACTTACTCCCAAACTATTGATTGAAGTTAGACAAGACCTTGATTGTTGGTGCATGCTAACCCTATTATCTGAGTTGGAAAATTATCATTTTGAGTTATTTTCCATTTGACCCTTTAAACACCCTTACATTCACTTATAAACCTGCTGGGTATTGGGCTTGCCTTCCATGCAATCTGAAGGTGATTCCTAGTGCTAACACAGTTGTTATATCACTGACTTTGGGAAGCCCTTCTAAAACAAGGGTCAAGCACGAGGTCGCATTGGGGCTGATAGAGTAATCAACCCTGCTTTGTTAGTATTCACGTCGACTGTCAATTTTCCCCCCTCTACTTTTGTATAGTAGGTGGTACCATAGAGACCATAATATTTTAGACTTCCTACCTAAGGTGACATCACAAGGAAGGTGGTGTTGCACCTGGGATCGACGTTGGCTAGACTCACTCATACTCCTTGAAGGGTTTTCCACTGCTCGATGAGGTAACTTGCATCATGGAATTAGTTCACTAAGCAGGTTTTCAATGTAACTTTCCCACTTGCAGAAGCTCAACCCCTTCATGCATCGATCCTACGATGTTGGATTCCATCACCAACTAGTGCTTCTTTGTGAGAAGGTTTTTTTGCATGCTTGACTCTTAGATTAATCAGCGTGTGTTTTTTTCTCTCCTTAGTTGGCCTTAGGATTGATTTTGTGTCTAATGGCATCTGTTTCGGGGTCATTTCAAGGTCTATGACATAATTAACATACTATGACATCTATTTTAATTTTTTGAGAGATGAAAAAAATAAAAAAACTAGGCCTGAAAATAACACTAAACTTCCTACCACGGTGTTTACTAAGAGACAATCTATCACCAACAATCAAATCTAAAGTTGATCCTATCAAAAACCAACTAATCCAACCCAATGGAATCTACAAACGAATCATTAGTCGATGCTAGATGCACCGAATCATTAGTCCATGCTAGTTGTACTGAACGGATATCCCTCAAATGGATGATCATAATCTGAGATATTAATTTTAGGATATAAGAATATCGGTGCTATGATTGCAATAGAAGTGAAACATAAACTAAATGGAGAGTTAGTTAAGTTTGGAGGGACTACGATCATCTAGCATAAGCACTTTGCGGTGCATAAGTACCCAATTGTACATTTTTCTCAATGGAAAAACTAAGTAAAAAAATCAACATTTTAGCCACCTCATACTTCTATGTCTGTATACATGTTAATCCTTATCATATTGGTAATAATAGAAATAGATTTAAGTCTACTTAAAAAGATAAAACATATTATCTTGTTCACACTCATAAATTGTAGGGTAGTAAAATCTCATTCATATATTGAGGAATGAAGAAAAACCTCACTCATGCAACTTTCCTGACCATTTGGAGCATCCCCACTACAAGTCTCATTTTTGGTATCATGTTTGGAGATGAGCTAGTGCAACTGAGAGCTACTTTCAGCATTGAGATCATCTCATTCTGTATTTCAAGGGAAAAGTCTCTGATTCTTCTATCAAGAATTTGTTTCCATGTTTTCTCCCCTGAGAGTGTTGAATGAACCCACTTTGCAAGTTTTGTTTCACTAGTGTTGGGAGGCCTTCCAGTTAGTACCTCTAGCAAAATGACCCCAAAGGTATAGACATTACTAGCAGTAGTCACTCTCATAATGTATGCATATTATGTAGACAACATATTCAATACGAACCAAAAGAAACACCAAACCTTATAGGATAATCTGCTCTTAATTGCATAGAATGAAATAAAGAGAAGGTCATAATCAAAACAAGAAACTTTGATGACTATATTCCTATTGTCGTTGCAAAATATATCAAGGAAACATTTATACAGCTTCCATGCACAACAAATTATGGCATTTCAAACTATAAGGTAACATAGATATCAGGAAGAAGAAAGTCTAAAATGAAGTCATAAAATTTTGGATACAATAGTTACTATATGAAAATGAGAATCAACAAAGGAAGGAAAACAATTGAGGTCAGGGATGAATAGAATTATAAATTCCTTAGCAAAATAGATATTTTTGGGTGTATAAAATAGGCATATGACTTGGTTCTAGGAGCAACTCAGCAATGTGAAATTCGAGCAAACTCAACAAGTAACTTGTTCATACTCGGTCAAACTCATTGTCATGGTCAAAATTGTCAGTTTTACCAGATTTGACAATGTTTGCCCCAAATGAGCATACTTGTCTGGTTTCAGAGCTGGGTTAAGTAGACTCCCGAAGTCTACCAAATATTGTTTCATTGGTGTCTAAATATTGGCATATCTTCTTGTCTCAACACTTTGACTAAAACAACTAATATGTAGCAATTTATAGCAGGGAAAAAATATGGAAAATTTCAAAAATCCAAAAGCATTTTATAGATATGGCTCCTATCCTAAACAACTTCTACCACCAAACAAGTATACACTATGAATTATGACATTGAACTCTCTAAGTCCTAATCTCCATATTGAGAACATAATTTACTAACAAAATATTGGAAAAGTGATATCCATTCTTTAAATGATATAAAAAATACCTAGCTCAAAAACCTTTGGAAGAAATAAATTTTGTATCAGACATTTTGATCCATCCTATTGACTTCCCCTAATCTGACCATCGTAACTCCTATTTACTGGAGAATCTCTACAATCATAATGAGCTATGATAGGGAGGAACATTGTACTATGGCCTCTCTTATATAGCCAAAAATCACTATAAAATACTATGTTCTGCAACATCTACTGTTTTGGCATAAGTGAGTAGCTGGAGCATACCTGGAGGGATGTATCCAACTAAGCCAGCAATTGTATAAATACTCTCTGTGCTCTTGGAAAGATCAATATTATTGCAAAGATCAATATATCCTATTTGTGGCTCTCTTAAAGACTCCAGAAGAATGTTTCTGGAATTGAGATCAAGGAGGAAGATTGGTTGTTGACACCCATGTAGAAAATCCAAACCTTGTTCTACACCTATAGCAATGCTGCAATGTGATGCCCAATTCAATATAGAAACACTACTAGTGTGAAGGAAATCTGAGAGGATGCCTTTATGAACATATTCATAGAAAAGGAAAAAAAAATATGTGTCTAGAACATGTGCCAAGGGTGTCAGGATGTTGGGATACACTATCCTCCCCTGCTTCTCCAGTTCTGCACCAAGATTTCGGTAGTTTCCTGACTTGAAACTTTCGTCAGTCCAGTTGAGCTTCCTCACAGAATAAATAATGCCAGAAGGCATGGAAACTTTGTAATAGGTACTAAAATTGTTCTTTAGAAATAAATTTTCAGGGTCTAGAGTGACTTCAACACCCTTTTCAAAGTCAATCCTCAACCTGTGGATACTATCCGGTTGAATAAACTGGCCTTCTATCTTACAGGCTAATTGCACTTGTAGAATTTGATATTCATTGTGCCGAAATTATTTGCATGCCACAATAAACAATGCAAATGTCCCAATGAAAAAACAACACTTGTAGTAGAAACTCCAATCAACAAATTTACCGAGATTCTTTTCTTTTCAGTGGTGGCACTAGCAGGAACACATTGTCCAGTACAAAGACCAGGGTTGCATGTATCATTAATAAGCAACCCTTTTCTAAAGTTTGGAAGGATGCCTGTTAATCTATTGTTTGATAGGTTCAACAGTGTAAGACTAAGCACAACTTTCAGATAACCCAAAACTTCTCCTGTCAAATTATTATTGGAAAGGTCCAAGATTTCTAGCGTGTACAAACTGGAAAGAGTACTCAGAATTTTCCCTTCTAGAGAATTGCAGCTAAGATTGAGTTGAATCTGTAACTTTCTGACGAAGCCAATTTCCAATGGCATTGTTCCAGTTATATTTTTTCCACTCAACTAGAGCTCTAAAAAGTACCGACAGTATTTAACATTCTTTGGAAATGATCCTGTTAGGAGGTTGTTCTATAGATGCAAATTTTACAGCCACGAAATCTTGAAAATTTTTGAGGTTATGGGCCCAGATAGAATATTTCCACTCAATTTGATATATAACAAATTAATTGATAGTAAATCTGGAATGCCTCCATTAAAATGATTATTTGACAGCTTCAACACTTGCAACTGTATAAGTGAAGGAAACTGATAGGTTAATGAGCCTGTCAAATTGTTGTGGCCAAGATCAAGTAGTTGAAGACTGGTACACTTTGCCAGATGCTGCAGAATCTCTCCAACTAGTAAGTTGTCATTCATTTCTAAGAATGCCAATCTAGGCACGCTCCCAATTGTAAAAGGGATGGTTCCACTAAGGTAATTGTTTCCTATTCGCAGCCTTAACATATTCCTCGAGAAATTCTGAGGAATCTGTCTAGAAATCGAATTGCTTGTAAGGTCTAGAATCCACAAGATGCTCAAAGAAAAAACTTCTCGAGGAATGCTGCCATTTAACCAATTGTAGCTCAGATCGAGAAACTGCAATCCTGTGAGGTTAGCTAACTGAACATGTATATTTCCAGTAAGTTGATTCTTATTCGATGTGAAGTGGGTCAAATAGCAGAGAAGACCCAGTATTTCAGGAATCATTCCAGAGAATTTATTGGATGAAACTATCAGGGTTCTTAACTTTTGAAGGTACACAATACTATCAGGGATTTTTCCATTCATCCCATTGAAGTTGAGGTATAGAAAAACCAAATTGGTGCATTCCACAAGTTCTTGGGGAAATTCACCTACAAAAGCGTTATGAGAGAGATCTAATTCCTCTTCCCAGACCTCCCAACAATGAAGGGATTTTACCAATGAATTGATTGTATGTCAACATGAGCACATGAAGGTCCGTCAAATTCTGAATTTGTGGACCAAAGTGACATGTCAATCTGTTGTGAGAGACATCAAAGAACAAAAATTTGTGCATAGGCGCAAGCAAAGGAAGGGAGCCTTCTATAAAATTAGAGCTTATGTTAAGGGTAACCACGCTGGTGCAATCCTTGACATCATCATCGGATGGTGCAATCCTTGACATCATCATTGGATGGGATTGACAAGAAATTGCTATAGGCATCAAGGACTTGAAGGGCTTGAAGCTTACATAAGCATAAGCATGGTTAGTTGAAGCTTGGTTATCAACATAAGCATGGTGCATATAACTATTTCAATAGTTACTTATGTCCACTACCATTTCACGCATTGTTGACTATTCTAAACAATTATGAATATCAAACACACAATTTGTTGAAGCATTGCATAGTGGATCTAGTATTAAACCATATTTATGTAGATATTATCCAAGGAGTATCGTGACCAAATTTTCATTGTGTGACTTCTTTTTCCACCATAGAATCCTATGTGCCCCCACACATGAGTGAAACAAGCTTATTTGGGAGGCACATTCCTCCAAGGCATAGGGTCATGTTTTTTTCCATAAGACATTGATTGTGTTACAAAAGTACTTTTGTTGGTTTCACTATCCTGTTGGAATGGAAAAATATATTAAGAGATTTGTTTCTTGTGTGAGTACAAAACTTAACAACATGAGGTAGGGGTTATATACACCTCTATCCATTCCTTTGCACCAATGGGAACTAATCTCTGTGGATTTTTTGTGAGGTTCCCTTATCACATTCCACCACCATAGTGCAATTTTTGGTCAGTTGGTTCTCGAATTTGGTGATATTTGTGCCATGAATAGGACATTGTGAAATGCTTATTCACATATATTTGGTTATATTTAAGTCATCCAAATCTATTGTTAATGAAAAATATACCAAATTCATTTCTATAATTAGGAATCTCTTTGGGATCTGCGTGACACAATTTTGGACACATCTACAATGTTTCATTCTTAATTCAACATAAAAATTTAACCAAACTCTTATTCACTTGCTTCACATGTATAATCACAAGAATCCATGAACATATGATAAAAAACCTTGCTTGGATTCACTAATTCAAACAAAATATGTCAACAACCCAAAAGCAACCTATCACAAGACCAAAATGATATTATCAAGAACACATATTTAACATCTCATCCCTAAAACCTTTCGATATCTCTGTATCATAGGTAGCATCCCTACTATACATACAAAAATTCCTAGAATGTTTCATCAAATTCACTCTAATACAATAAAACATTTGACCATTTTGAGAAGATTTTGCACTCTAGAAGCTAACCTAAAACTATAGATCACTAAAGCTGAAACACTTATAAAAATTTATGTTATAGATTACTTTAACCTATAAACACATGCCATTGATAATTAAAACAACAAACATTCTAATATAAAAACTCAAAACATCATCATTGATTTTATATTAAATATGAAAAGCTACAGCTATAGCTCAAAAGTCAACTCTTGGACCATAAAGTGGTTTTCCTTAATTCCCCTTTATAAATTAGTAATAAGAGAGGTACAATGAATATAAATGCATGGGCACAAATTCTATAGTGTGAAATCTAACCATAGTGCATATTTCTTGCATGGATAAGCGAGTCGAATTAAGGTGCACCCACCTAAAGATTGATACCCTTCACTAAGTTGGGAATCCACATGTATGAGTGCCCCTAATAATCTAGGCAATTGTACCCTCTAATTGTGCATCCAAAACTAAAAATATAAAAAATATATTTAGAACTTTGAATATAGAAAAAAAAGTTCAAAAATTGGAACAAGGATGAGGATGGAATGTGGATGCTTTTAGTGTGCATGCACCCCCTATCTCTCTCCATAAATGCTAGTATGCCTCATAACTACTCTACAAATCGTTGAAACAAGATTTGTTGTACTATTGTATTGAACTCTATTATATGTTACTCTATTTGAAAGAGGAATAACGTTATAGCTAGAACATTTTCCAAGTTATACACAAGATATACACAGGTAAAGTTAATAGTCCCTATGCATTCCATCAAGAAATCACTACTAATTTGTAATTAAATATAGGAGAAGGCCCACTACTAATTTCCTTCTAGAAAAGATTATGGATCAACGTTTTGGATCATAAGATATCAATGAGTAGCAAGGACATGTTGGTAAGGGCATGGGCATGTAGGTAAGATATTGTAAAGTCTTGACCAAGTGATTTTTTTGACCATTCTATCTTATGCATGTCGTCCACTCACTAACAACATGTGCACGTGAGACTGAAGGTACAACCAAACAAGTGCCTGTCAAATATTTCTTCCTCGTGTGAGGGAAGCTTAGGAAAAATAGAGGGAAATGTGACTGCATCTAGTAGATATGATACGCGAACAAGGACCAGAGGTGAAAATTGCAAAAGAAAATTTTGTAGACGCATGAAATTGTTTCTTGCCAAAGGAAGATCATGGTCTTATGATGATGAGAGAATAGGAGACATGGAGGTGACACTTAGGCATAAGCATATGGTGAAACAATGGGTACCTAAGGAACTCCCTACATTAAACATTGACTTCATTGTCAACAATAGGACATATTGCATTGCACCAACCTCTCTGCATGGCGTGGGGATATTTTCCATGGATGGAATAACTGTAAAATACAATACAGTAACTAAATTGATGGACTATATTGGACCGTGTTACAATTATAGAGACTGGATGCGGTTTGTCTGGTACATGTGAAGTATGCAAAGATATGCACTCACCGCAAATTATATATAGCTAATAAAAAAAATTAAAATAAGGGGGCGACTATCTATATTGATGGAAGGCCTAAATGTTTCAGCAATATCCCAGGTTTTATAAACAACACACAACCCAGGACAAAAAGCAAGCAACCAAATTTCATATATGAAGGACGCGAAGAGAATCGGATAGTCGTGTGCGCAATAAAAAACATAGCTCTTGGGGAAGAGTTATTAGTGGATTACCATTTCAATCGAATAGAAACATTGATTAATAGTGTGAGGGTACTTATGCAACACCTCTTTAAGAAACCTAGATACGTATTGCATTATATTTTTTTTATCTTTAACAATGTTTTAAATATTTCACGGTCATAATTTTATAATAATGTGGGAGGTTCATGGTTGAGGTTGATTTTATTTGGTTGGAAATCAGTTTTTTTGTTATCATTAACAAAATTTTAAATATTTGTGGGTTCTAATTATATTATAATGTGGCAGGATGATCGTGGAAAAGGGCCAGCCGCAGAACATGTAAATGATTATCAAATTTGAATTTCATTTTACGTGAATTTTATTATTTGTTTATATAATTTTATTTGTGTGCCGACCAGTTATTTCATTTGTTTATATAACTGAAATAAAAATCATTTTGTTGAAATTATATGTAGTCTACAGGCCATGTTGATCAAGATTACGTCGATGAGGAGGGGTTGTATTCATCCCCTGTTCTGATGGTATTAATAAAAAAAAAAGATCATTAAAGAGAACAAGGAACTTGCTAGCTTGTTAAATCGTCGAGATCAAACTCTTGATTTCCTAGAAAGGATCAATCTAATTATGTCATAGCTTAACAAATATAAGGTAATAACTATAATTTAAAGTGTTTTTTTTTAATGTACTCCTATGTTCAATTATGAAAGTTTGTTTTTTAACTTTTACATTATCTCACGCAAAAACATTTTCTTTCTTATAAAGAGATTTTTGGAGCCTGTTCATCCCGATGTTGGTAGTAGTGGTATTGTAGATATGCCACAGAGTCCTTATGCGGGTTCTCATATATCTGCTAGAGTATTATTTACTCCTCCATCTTTCCACACTTTTATATAGGAGACATGACATGCACCGCTAGACATCCACACAATGGTGAAGCTCTAGAGGTGGTGATAGAGATGAGGCTGATGATATGGTTGATATGGTTTCATTTCCTATAGCTAGACATGTGACATGCATGGAGACCCTTCCATGCACATTTTTGGTCGACGATAATGGACTTCCATTAAAACAAATAAGACTCCCAGGTATTTTTTCATATTTTAACTATTTCATGTTGTCCATCTCATACATAAAACATCTAGATTATTATTTTTAAATTAATGATCATATCTTTTTGTGTGTAGGAAACGACCATTTTTATAGGCACCTGGAGAGAAAGGCCTTGTTGATTTTTGGGGAAACCGTATACATGAGGTGGAATTTCCAGAATTCCAACCTCGAAAAAGAACTTATGGATTATCTTGAAGGCCTCTTTGGAGTAGACATGTTCAATAAAAAAGTGGTCACCTCTGAAGTGGGAGTATATTTAAAATACACGCGGGATGTTTATAGACGAAGCTTGGTAGGAAACCCTAGGTATGAGCATCCTCCCTTGATTCCAGAGAAGGAGTGGAAAGCAATCATTGATGATGCAAAAGAAAAGATATTGAAAAAGTTAGGAGAAAAATTAACTGGTACCCCAAAGTAAATTAAAATATTTGTATTTCAATACCTTTAATTTTCTTTAGATCTAAATAAAAGTGTGGTATATAACATACTTGCAACTTTAAATGATAGGTTTCCTAACACTTCGAAGGAGACCAAAGAAAGGATTTCCAAATATGTCCAACAAAAGCTAGGACAAAGCGGTTACTCGAGGTTATAGTCACAAATTGTAAGTACCCAAATATCTTAATAATATTATTTGTATTTCCTTAGAACTTTCAGATAATTGCAGCGAAAAATATTAAAAAAAACATACTCTTATGCAATGCAGGGTGACTACTTTGGAACTAAAACCATGGAGGAAGACCTCCAACTTGGTTACAAGTACGGCTATAAAGTCGTGGTAGATCGTAGGAAAAGCATGGGGTAGACACCAAGATCCAATTTGCAGGATAAGGTAAATAAAAATCAGTTCACATTAACCTTTCATTACTTATAAAATACATAAATGTTTGATATCATCCATAACTTTAATGTATTACTTTGTTTTAATCGAGGAGCAACACTATCGACGAACCATTAGTACTAGACAACAGAGCATTGATAGTGTAGCACAGCTAGAAGATCATGGTGCTCCCCAGTAACCCCATTCTAGTGGGGCGCAGCCCCAAGATGTTCTTGTGACTAAGGCCCACAACGGTAAAATGGTTGTATATTATTCACATACTTGATAATTTTGTACTTATAAATTTTGTACTTCTACTTTTTATTACCTATACATTTACGGTTTTGTCCTTATAAATTTTTTCGTTTCAATGGAGAATAATGTCATAGTTGAGCCTCCTTGACCTAAAGATTAGGGGAACATGGAAACCATTCTAATGGTGTCGACTAGTGGAATAGGTAAATAATTACATTACAGAGGTTTTTTTTAATATTAATGAACTACTTCAATGATATTTAAAAATTGACAATATAAATTTAATATTTTTTTTTTTTGTAGGTGATGGCCCCTCACAACAGCCTCCATGACACATGTCATGGATATGAGAGCAAGCATGATCGGCATGAAAGGACTGAGGCAACATTACTTGCTGAAGAGCACCCAATAAATGAAGACATGGAGACTGATGGATTACTTAAGAACTAGAAAACACAAAAGAAGACTAAAAGAAATTGATGATGTATAATAATTTTATAAGACATATAGATGTACATTATATAGCTAGTATATTTGGAACATACTTTGACTAAGAAATATCATTTATAAAAACTCTTTTTTATGACACATTCCTTTGAATGATAAACCTCATTTATAGCTTTACAATCACTTTTTTTTATCAATTTTGAATATTTTTTAGTAGAATATAGATTGGGTATTGGGGGATTGAGAGTGATGTGAGAGGGGGGGAAGGAGCCATAGGAGCTTCCACCTTCACATGGTTGGCCCTTTTCAATAGAAATTTTTTTATTGGAGTTGTTTATTCTTCGAGAAAACCTTTCTCGATCGAATGGAGAAACAACATAGTCAATGTTGACTTCGTTGTTGCTCCTTCATATCGAGGGAGGTTTTCTCCAAGAGCAGACAACTCTAATAAATTATTCTCGAAACCAAGAGAATCTTATTGAGGCCATCACAACTGAGATGTGTGTGTGTGTGTGTGTGTGTGTGTGTGTCACTATTTAATCTCCTCTCATATGGATTTTACAAAAAAAGAATATCAATGGTGTTTACTATTTGCAATCTTGTCAGTTTTAATTTCTATTAGGATTTATTGACATGCCTTAAAAGTATTTTTTTGTTTTTACTAAAAAAGAAATATAATTATGTTTTTATTTATTACAATATGCAGTTCGTGCATTTGTAGATGCTCTAGATGTCGTATCAATGCAATACTACACATTAGAATATCAAAGATCAGGTATGTCTTGTCTTTTTTCTTCTTTTTATGATTTCTTAAGTTTCCTTTTATTTATTTATGTTTAAATTACCATCATTTTTGGGCCACTGTTGGGTGATTTATTCTATCTAATGAAATACACCCAAGTATGTATCATATATGATTCTCTTTAGTTCATCATATCATATGATTCACACATCTAATCTAATATTTCAACTTGGTTTTTTGTGGTTGTGTATAAGTAATCCCCTGAATATCATAGTATAAGCATAAACACAATTATGCAATAGAGTATTTGAAATGAATGAGATATATATATCACTTCCGAGTAGAAGAACATGATAGCCCGATGACTGCTAAGGAATAAGAGAAGCACATGGAATATGTACTAGTAACTCCATTGTATCATCTTGGGGTACTAGTATATCGAGTGTGATTGATGATGGAATATGTACTATTACAGTTTACATAACATGTTTTTAATGTGAATTGGCAGATGCATACAAAATTTAATGTGCATAGACAATTTGGCTATGTGTTTTTAATGTGCATTGGCATATGCATAGACAATTTTCATGGCTCTAATTTCCACTTTGCCAAGCTTTTTTTTCCTTGGTGCTATTAGTTTTCTATTCTTTTTCTCAAACATTGATTGTTTGACATCCTTTAGTTGACTTGAAATATTCATTGAAGTTGTGTTTATGTCTACTTTTGATCTCTATTTACAAGTGTCTTGTTCTTTTCATTGAAATAGAATAGCCTCAAAATTGACCACAGAAAAAATATTTGCAAAAATAATACATGGAAAAGAACATTGTCAAAAAAAATGTAATAGCAAGAAGAAAATAAAACTAATAGAAAATTTGAATAGACTACTATAATTGTGTTTGATCCCCTCAACTCCCTTCTTAAATAAACAATTTTCAATACCTTGACATTTGTGCCTTCTCCAAATATTTAAAAAACCTGATATTCTTGTTTCAATTATTTTTCCTTACTATCATGTAGAGATATTGTTCTTTGACTTTCATTACTCTTTAGTGCTACTTATTCCATAGTGGTTTTCATATTAAATGCTATGGACTCAAACTATACAAGTATAAAATTGAAGAAGCACACACTCTTGCATGAATCAAATACTTTTGCAATGGCAGTAGATAGAGCCCTCTCACAACACTTTATTCTTATTTCTCACTTGTTGTTCAATTTTAAAGTTTTCTACTATGATGTGTGGGGTTTCTTATTCGGTTTATTCACAATCTTGCTAAATTTCTATAAGACTTCAATGGAGATATATATAGAAGTCATTTCCCATTTTTGGATATGATATGTTGGAATAGATCAATGTTATCCTATCTATCCAAAATGAATTCAGCCCATAATTCCTCCAGGAGTTGCACAAAGTTCATAATCATATGGAATATTTGCAAAGAATGTACATGCCAACATCCACACACCTCATTGAGGGTGCTAATGGTTTGTGGGGTTTTTTTTTGCATCAAACAATTATCTAGGTGGTTGAACATTAGTATTTTTATTCGGTGCTTTAGAAGGGGCACAAGCTATCTCCATTACAATGCATAAAATCTTAGGTTATTCTATAATATTATGTCCCATGATCAAAACCCTACATGTGGACATTACAAGCCCACTGCTTGTTTACAATCTTTGGGGTTTGCACACCTTCCTATCACTAAATTGCTTGTATTTCCTTACTCAAAAAAAAAAACTCTGCAAAAGCTTGACCACTAACATGCATAGAACAAGCAACTTGTTATTCTAGAACATCAACTTATATATCATGAAAAATACATGTTCTAGGTCAAGCTTCTGCACTTTTTTTTTATAATTTAATATGAATTTCTCAATGCTAAGGAGTTCTTTCATTAATATTGATTTTTTCTTCTAGTTTATCCCAATGTATTCTTGCATTTGTATGTTCATTGTTAAACAATGATCACATATCAATATGGTTGTTGATTGTTCTTATAGATGCACCAAAATGTATATTTCCATATATTATTTCCCAATTACATAAGGCTTACGAGTTGTACATATAGCTATGTTAATAAAGATATTGGTAGTTTGGAAATCAAATATAATACTAGAACAACTTAGGATACAACTCCTTTGGAGTTTATTTCTTCTTAATTGAGTTGGTTTGAAAACTTACAGTAGGAAATGACAAATCATGTATCCCATTTGTGAGAAGAAATTCATCTCTAAACTATGGTATCATGGGTATTCCTTGCTAATTGTGTTCTCTCATCAAATTTTCTTTCACAGGTTCACAAAATTTGCATGACATAAAATAAAACAATACTCACATTTAAAAATGAATGAACTCATTCTATATTACAACCCTTCACATAAAAGAGTATGCAAGATGTATTAAGTAAATTATAGGAATATTTACTCCATAATAATTGAGAATATTCATAGCATGGTTATTCTCTTGAATAATTGCCATACATTAAAAGTCTTCAACATAATTTGATGGTAAAATAAGATTGTAGCATTAGCATTGAAGGTTGATATAAAACCATAGTTAGCAGACCCATTTCCTCTATGTGTTTATGGAAAATCTCCTAAAATAATAATATGCATCCTTCAGATTCAAAATTCCAGTGTTCTCCCTATAGATATGACCTTTGATACTTTCATGAATGAGAAGCTTCTTAAGAGGTATGGTTCTTGCAAAAAAAACATTTTGTTCACACATAAACAATTTCATTGTTTATATTCAAACTCAAAAATTCTATGGATCAAATGGAAGCCTATGTTCACCCCATCAAATTACAATGTCATAGACATTTTTGTAGTACATTTTGCAATCCCATAGACAATGCCATAGAAATTTTAATTAATGAAACTATCATCAAAATATCGAAAAACCTCTAGGAGTTTGTCGATACTACTAATACAAGTCCATTGATAGTACCACTATAAGTTCATCAGCATTACAACATGTACATCTGTACTTTGTCACTCTACAGACAAACCTGAGTGAAAGTATATTGATCATTCATTAAGGGTACAATGAGACTATGAAAAATCCACATCTGATCCAAATGGATGTTGGTGGCATCCCACCTATTCCAACTAGCTCGTTTTGGCTATTTTCCAGTTTGACAGTTTTTTTGTAGTTTTTGGGTCCTTGACTTAGGAGGTTGTTTTGAGGCCCTAAACAACGTTTTTAGGGATATCCACAGTCATACTATAGACAAATTCATACTATAGACAAAGTCATATTTTAATGGTAAAATGTATATTCCTTGTATAGACCTTTGCAATGGGTTATTGTGTGCCTAAAATGAAGATCATATGCAAAAGTTACGACCCCGAGAAGTTGATGTACTAGCTTACCCCAACGGGGCCCCCATGACTTTTGGCGCTTCATCTGCTAGGGTTAGGTTTTTGGATGTCTAGGGATTTTGAATTCTTGTTTATTGTAAAAACATTTGGGGAGCCTCATTGTAACCATCTTCTTGTGAATGATCACAGTCGTCACATCTCTTCTCAGAGATAAGCCACCAACATTCTAGCAAGCTTGTTTTCCGCTGCGTTTTACAGTTTCAACACATTTCCTTATTGAATAGAAACCAATTTTATTGTATCTTTATTATTCTTGTGTCTCTGTGTTAATAATAATAATAATCTATATTCATTTTCATGCTTCTCATAAAATATGGATCAGTGGTATCATAGCGGTCTACTTCTTGTCGTTCTTAATGCATGTCCCCGACGAGGTCAGAGTACAAAGAATTGGGTCTCGAGCTTGATTCTCTTTAGGAAAAAATATCTCGCATGCCCAAGCAACCTCTCATTGTGGGAGAAAATAAATACAATGGGAAAGGAGATCCTTTCAAAAAATTTCTCCAGGAAGCCCTCACGCAACAAAGGAAGGAAATGATGGATAGTTTTGCGTAAATCCTTCGGTGGATACCAACAGGCAACACATCTTCCTCGAACGGAGGCACCACTCCCTTAAAGGTACAAACCAACTTTGATATTCCCATATTTTAAGTTCAGATAGATGAAGATGTTGTAGAAAAATGGTTAAATCTGCTAGAAGGGTATTTTTCTGTCCATAACATTTCGAATGGAGAAAATATTATGTTTACACTCCTCAAAGTCGTTCCCCATGTAAAATATTGGTGGGAGACTTTCTGTGATAAAAAGGAAATAGAGAAACCATCATTATTTACATTTGTGGTCACTTGGGAGTCCTTTAGGGATGTTATCAAGGAATAATACTACCCTATTGGAAGTGATGATGACCTGTATACAAAATGGACCACATTGCGACAGGAAAGAGACAAAGTAGTGCAAAAGTTCACAAATATATTTCTTACCTTCCAAACCAAGTCGGGTATCAAATATTATAAGTGACATCTAGTGCTCAAGTATCATAGTGATCTGCATAGATACATCCAGGAAAAAATGGATTTTTGGACATCTTGTCCTTGGGTGTGGCCTATCGATATGTTGTCAAAATCGAGAAAAAGCTCAAACAAAAGAAGCGACAATTTGGGCCTGGGAACCCTTCACATAAGAATAAAGTAAAGGGAAGCTCCAACCTGCAGAACAAAGTACAGAGAAAATAGGGAAAACCTCAGGACAACTGGTATAGGCCGCAAGAAAATAAGGACAATGAAAAGACAAAGAAATATACCGGGAACTGGTGCGACTTCTATAAGAGCCCCTAGCATAACATTGTTGATTGTCTCTCTAAGAAATCATTGGTGGCTGAGGTGAAAGCCTCTAAATCAGATGTGAGCTATGACTCTAAGTTAGAACCAAAAAGGGGGAGACAGATCATTGACGTGGAACCCAATGCCACTGTTTCTACCACCAAGGTACAACTCGATGAGCCAGGTGATCCAGAAGAAGGTGAGTGCCTCTTTCATTCACAGATGTTGGTAAAAGGCACCCCGCTGCAATTTATCATTGATAGCAGCAGTCGTAAGAACCTCATCTCATAAGAGGTTGTCAAGCATCTAGCCCTTTTGATAATTCTGCACCTGCAACCCTACACCATTGGATGGCTCCAACAAGGGAGCGATCTTCAGGTCATCCAACAGTGTCTCTTGTCGTATGATATCAATCCCTTCAAATACGCGGTATTGTATGATGTTTCTCCTCTCAAAGTTTGTAATGTTATTTTCGGCCAACCTTATTTATGGAAACGCCATGTTGTATATGATTCTAGGCCTCACAGTGTTAGTATTACTTTGAACAAGAAATTATACAAGATACCTAAGGTAGTACCACCTAGTGGTATTTCGTTGATCTCTCCCAAGAAATACATGAAGGTCATCTCTCAGACCAGGAAGTTTTTCTTCTTCGTTATTCTCTCTCAAAGTGATAAAAATATTGCAACCACATTCAAGTTCCCTGTAGCCAACCTCTCCACACAACATAAGAAATTGGACAAGGTCGTGGCAGAATACAAAGATATATTCTCCTCACCTATCAGGGTACCTTTGCACTATCAGGTCAAGAATCCCATTGAGCTAACACTCGGTGCACCGCTACCCAATGGGTCAGTCTATCGTCGCTCTCTATTAGAGAATGAGGAGATCAAGCAATAGATCAAAGAACTTCTCCAAAAGGGGCACATCCATCCCACATCATCGCCTTGTGGGAGCCTAATCATGATGGGAAAGAAGAAAGACAGGACTTGGAGAATCGACATTGATTATCGGGCATAAATAAAATCATAGTTAGGAACCGATAACTGATTCCCAGAATTGGAAATCTCCTTGATCATCTCAAGGGGGCCAAATACTTCAATAATATTGATCTAAATTCTGGCAACCACTAGGTACCCATAGAATAAACAAATGTATGGAAGACCCCCTTCAAGTCAAAATATGGTCTTTTTGAATGGTTGGTCATGCCCTTTGGTTTGACAAATGCTCCAGAAAATTTCATGAGGATGATGGACGATATCTTGTGACCTTTCACCAATAATTTTGTAGTGCTATATATGGATGACATCCTCATCTACAACAAGACTTGAACGGAACACTTGCATCATATTAAGTAGGTTTTGCACATCCTACGGCAGCACAAGCTATATGCTAACTTGGAAAAATGCTCCTTCGGCATGGATAGGGTCCAGTACCTAGGCTACATCATTGATAAACATGGTGTGCATGTGGATCTAGCCAAGATCCAGGTCATCCGTGACTCACCAGCCCCAACCACACTCACTGAGCTTTAGAGCTTCTTAGGCCTTGCCAATTTCTATCACAAGTTCGTCGTGGGATTCTCTCATATTGCATGGGCTCTCAGCTAATTAACTAGGGGTGGTGGTAAGTAAAAATTTGTGTGGGGCATGTCCCAACATCAAGCATTCGATGATTTAAAGTAGCGCTTGTTCTCTTCCCTAGTACTTTCATTACTAGACTTGCAGTAGCCCTTTAAGATTGAGACAAATGCTTCAGACTATGTTGTGGGTGCAGATATCACTCAACATGGCCACACCGTGGCCTATCATAGTGAAACACTATCAGATGTTGTCCATAAGTACTCTACTTATGAAAAATAATTGTACTCCATTGTGCAAGCCTCTCGCCAGTGGATACATTACATTCTTGGGAAGGAGACATTCATCCACAAGGATCATAAACCATTGTAGTTCATGCAGACACAAGGAAAATTGCAGAATGACAACCATCAGAAGTGGTCCACATAATTGCGGCATTTCCACCTCAACATCAAGTATAAAACAAGAAGTACCAACCGAGTAAATGATTTCCTTAGCCGAACTTCAGTCACGACACTCACCAAGGTGCTAGACACTTGTGGCCACAAGAGCTCTATATGGCCCAACCTCTATGAGACAGAACCTGACTTCACCACCACATATCAAATGTTGGGTGCAAACTCAGTAGTCACTAATTTACATCTTTAGGATGGGCTATTGTGTTGACTGGGTCATCTTTTTGTTCCATCAAGCGAGTGAGCCAAGATGATTTTGGAAGCCCACTATAGTTGGGTGCAAGGACACTTCGACATTGAAAATACAGTGGCAGTGTTTCATAAACATTTCTATTGGCTGAAACTTCGATAAGATGTCACCAAGTATATCAAGTTTTTCACTTCTTACACTATTACCAAATCGACCACTAAGAAATAGGGATTGTACACCCCCCTGTCTACTCTTGATAGGCCATGGGAATCCATCTCAATGGACTACACGTCAGGCCTTCCATCCACCAAGAGGGGAAATGACTTTGTCTTTGTGGTTGTTGATCACTTTTCCAAGATGGCGATCATGGACACCTCCAAGAAGAGCATCACAGCAGAGGCCACTACCAAGCTCTTCTTTGAATGAGTCTCGCTATATTTTGGAATCCCACATACCATTGTCTCAGATCAGGACAGTCGGTTCCTCAGCACACTCTAGTCGATCCTATGGTCACTACTGGACACTAAGCTTACCAAGTTCACGACCTTCCACCCCCAGATAGATGTTCAAACTAACGTTGTCAATTGGATGATAGTCCATATCCTACGCATGTAGAATTCCAAGCACCCCCGCACATGGGATAAGATTCTTCCCTATGTTCATCATAGCTACAACAGAGCCCTACATAGCTCAGCTGACCACAACCCCTTTATGGTCGAGCTAGGATTCCAACCATTGGGTCCCATGGATGTTTCACTACCTCTTGTGGTGACCCCGAACGATTCATCACCTACTCCAACTGAAGATGTCAAAGCCTCCTGGTTCATTGAGAGGATCCAACATATTCGCCAGTAGGTTCAGGATATTTATAGAAGTCCAATGCCAAGTACAAGAGGTGTCATGATCAACACCGGGTGCCACATAAGTTTTAGGTGGGAGACAAAGTGCCCCACAACCTTATCCACATGGTTCTGCTGCATGGAGAGACCCATCGTGGAGGCCATGGATGTGGTTGCAACCTTCCACTCACATTGAGCCCGAATCACAAAGAATACAAACTTCCCATTCTGAGAGATGACCTTCCTGCATTGTTTGGAAGAGATCAAGGAAATCGCAGTAGATGGGACTACCTCTAGTATCCTATATAATTTCATTTCCAAAGTAATAATAAGACTATGAGGCCTAGTAAATATGACCAACCACCATCCCTCACCCCAGTCTTGAATGGAGGGATACCATAAAATCTTGCAGAGGAAGGGAGGACATCTCCCTCACGTCAGTTTAATGGAGGTCTTGTTGATTAATGGTAGGACACAGGTGTTGAGTACGTGGTTTCATTACAGTCATGTCAATCCTTAGGTTATCTATCCATCTTAGCCATGGCTTTCAACACTTCTCCTCCGCGCTCTATCACCTCACTCTACTTGAGAATTGGGTTTTGGCATAGTTAGTTCTCTAGGTCTTAGTCCAATCAGTTCTTCACCACCCAGGATTCGCCATGCCAAGAGAGAGAGGAAAGCCTAGGAGAGGCCCTTCCTTGTACATTCATGCAGCCAAGAAGATAAGCCTACATAATATGGAATGATCTTTATCAATTGCTCAGACTCAGCGAACTGCGTGACCTCATACTTCTCCAATGGCCTATGTGGAGGAGGAATTCTTAGAGGAACCAATCTAGGTTCCACCAAAATCCCTCCTCTACATGGTCCCAGATGACTAATTTTTCTCCAACACCAGTAAGGCGGATATAGGTACATAGGTGGCCNAATATGTACATTCACTCCAACACCAGTGAGGTGGTTACAGGAGCTATGGCGGCTGTAGAGGGAGACACTTTCACTATGAAGGAGGGATTCCCCATCTCGGTGCCTCCACCATTGAACAAAGTTAAGGAATGCAACCAGGATCCCCCCAGCCTCTTCAGCCCTGAGTAACTCGAGATTATTTTTGACATCATAGGCTATATGGCGGACCAACTTCATTGAGACACCCTCATCAGCAAATGCATTAACATGTTGTTCGATGCCTTTTCGAATGCACCAGCCAAGGAAAGGAGCCTGACCTATGCGCATCCCTTCATGCTCCATTCCAAAGATGGCATCCTTCACAATGGAGCTTCAGATGACAGGTTCCATGGTTCTCAAATCCCTACTAATGTCTAGTTTTGCACAGTTCTCTATGCTCCACCATCACAATGATGGTTATTTTTTCTTGTCAACCTAGTCTGGTACTCTACTCATTTCTTTCCTTGTTTTAATTTTTCATAGGCTATTATTTTGTTTAGCTTACACAGACAGTTCTATCTGCACTATCATCCACCACCTGCTCTGGTTTCCAATTGGCAGGGCAAGTGGCAAATGCCCTTTTTTAGCCGAAAGCATAACAAGAGGCGACTTTTTCTATTTTCCACTAGTTTGGCAAAACAGGTGGTAGGCCATTGATATGTATCAATTTTGTAAAGTGACAGATCATTAATAGGAGTTACCTATTTTTATTTACAAAAAAAAAGAGACTACGAGGCCTAGACTTGTATATAGCATGATGTTTCCATAAATAAGGTTTGACCAAAATAATATCACAAACTTCAAGGGGGGATACATCACACAATATCTCATCTTTGAAGGGCTTGATATCGTAGGATAGGAGACACTCTTGGTTGACGCGGAGATCGCTCCCTTGGTGGAGCCATTCAATGGTGTATGACTATAGGTCTGGTGATGTTAGCAGATCCAACCACTTGATGAAATATGCTAAGATGAGGTTCTTATGGCTAGCACTATCAAAAATGAAGTGTAATGAAGTACCCTTCACCCACATATGTGAATGAAATAGGCTCTCATATTCCTCTAGTTGATCAGGTTCGTCGAGTTGGACCTTGGTGGTGGTAGAAATGGTGGCATTGGGTTCTTCATCAATGATTTCTCTCCCCTTTTCTAGTTCTAACTTAGATTCAGAGCCTGCATGTAATTCATAGTCTTTCACCTTAGCCACCAATGAGTTCTTTGAGCTGCATTCAACGGTTTTATTCCAGGGGCTCTTATGGAACTCACACCATTTCCCAATATCTTTCTTTGTCTCCCCATTGTCCTTCCTTATATATGGTTTGGACTAGTTTTCCTAAGGTTTTCCATCCTTACTACACCCGTTGTCCTGTGGTTTGGGGCCTCCTTTGCCCCTCTTTTGTTGTGAAGGGTTTGCAGACCCAAACTTCTGTGTCTTTTGTTTAAGTTGGTACATCAACTTATCAGGGTCCTAAATTTTTCATATGATCTCCATTTTAGATGTATGATAGCCCGTTGGAAAGGTCTATTTGAGGAATACACATTATGTTGTCACGGATTGGATAAAACGTACAATATGACTCTGGCGGGCCCAAAAAATGATGTTTAGGGCCTCAAAACGGCCCCAGAAGTTTAGGACCTAAAAATCTAGAAAAAACTGCCCTGATAAAAGCTGTAACTATGAAGATGAAAGTTGTATGTGATCCAGGTGGAAGAGGTGGGTGGCCATCAATATCCACCTGGATTAAGTCAAATCAAAAGATGGAAGGAATTTGTACAAGAAAAAAGAAAGGATAAAATCAGAAGTCAATTCATGAAGAAGAAAACTAAACTAAAATAAATATAAAGCTATATTTTCAGTCATCAAAACGATGAAAAATGCTTGAGAAAGATAAGAATAGAACCCAACAACAAGCAACAAATCTGGTTCAGGAACAATGAAAGATTTTCACTGAAAGCTAGAAAAGTAAGCCAAGGGAAAAAAACATTCAAGAAATGTTACTCATTCAACATCACTCCTAATGAAAATATTCCCATAGTTTCTGATCTGAAATGAAAACAAACCAGAGTACAAGAATTGATGATCTAACAAAAACAAAATTGCAACACAATTCCCCAATCCAATTGCCACATACAATTTCTTTTCATTTAGTGAACAAAACAATCTTTTGGGAATCAAGCAACATGAGTTAATGTATATTCTCAATCAAAATATATTTTCAAAAGACAATGACATGGGACATTCCACAAACCCATTAGCTCTCATATTTTCGTAACATACGTAGTTCCTTTGCAATTTTGAATTCTCAATAACAGAAATTACATTTCATGTTTCCCATCAAAGAACCATTTTCTCTTTTCCATAAAAGATAATCATTAATACAAAATATTTGTTATGATAATGAAAAGAGATATTACATCTATGGATGTTATCAAAATAGTCATTAAAATGACTCCAAACAATGAGTAGATCAAAAAAAAAATTGAGAATAAATGAATGAGAATATATTTATGATCAACTCTTGAGTTGGTTACAATATTGGTTTATTAAAATGTTGCAAAGGAACTTTAGAATCCAAGTATAGATTAACACTTCCTTACTTTTCCTTCATTTCAAGAGAAAAGATTCAAAGTTGTTGATTGCACAAGCCATTTTCCCATCTTGCATACAAAAGAGAATGGTGTGATCATCTCATAGATAGTTTGGGAAAAAATCTTCCTCAAAATGACTAACTTATTAAAATTAAACTGAACTTCAAAATTAAACTATGAAATTAAAAATAATCCTAGGAAAAACATGTTAAGCTAATGTAAACGTAAACTAAGTGGATTGTCATAAAACTTATGCAAATACCGATGTTTTCATCAAGTATGGATTTGTTGTCCATTCAATCAAATATCACAACCTTCTTCCTGATATATGAGCACTATGTGATTTCCCTCAATATTCCTTTCACCAAAATACTTTAGTGTCATGATTGTTGTGATATTTGGATCTCTGGATACAATGTCTTGTTCCTGAAATCAGAGTCAATCAAATAAGAAAACAATACCATAAGACTTGAATCCCATTTATCTTCCAAAGATACCAATCCACTAAACAATATGATTGAAAACTTATCAACATTTCACCCTAAGGCATGTGTTTCCTCTGATTATTGAGGACAATTATGTGAAACATTGTATGATCATATTCATCCTTGGGAGAGAAAAGATGAAATCATCATCAAAAGATAGAAATCAAGACACATTGTAAGGGTGCAACTGATTTCAAGTCATAGTCTAGATATATTGACTTCTCCAACTCAAATGAAGATACAATTAGAAATTGAAATTGAATGAAGTGATTAAAATCAGATTTCTAATGAGTGATAAGATTAGCATGGTGGGAAAGTTCATGAAACTAATAGCCTCAATATCTCAAGAGTTTTACAAGAGGAGAAACCATAAATTCTACTTCCTCAAGATTACATGTGTCAAATAATAAGAGGAAAGTGAAATGAAAAAAAAAAGTGTATAGATTATCTCTCCACTAGGTAGGTTTTCCATTCAAAGAATAAGGCATATAATCCGAAAAACAAAAATCAACAAGCTCACGAGTAAGAGGGATCAACATAGAAAAAGTATCGGCATGACCCAAACAATGCTTTTCTTTTCTGATAATGAATAAATTGATTTTTGGGTTCAAGGAGAGTTTAATAATGTGGGGCTCAATATATTGATGAGTTGTAGCTCCCTAAAGGAATTGACATCTTGAAAAATCACTATCATGGCTAAAATCGTAAAGATACTTACAACTCCCAAGCATTTGAATGGATCCAACATAATATGAGTGTAAAGTTCTCAACCATGATAAAAATAAGTCTTCTCAAGAATGTAACCCTAATGAGCGACCCATAATCAACAAACCTAAATGATGAAAATATATTGTTGAAGTAAATATCAATTCTGAAACATCCATCAAATGGACAGTGGTGAGATTGAGTCTTTGGTCATTCGGTGTATTGGAGAATAAAAATTTTGGTTCCCAAGTAATTTTATGAAAAATATATCAGCAAAATATTTAAATAACCATGTTGTCCAGAATTGTCAAAACATGCATCTAAATAGTGTGGATGAATGTCTCTTGTTGTTGTGTATGAGAGGAAACTTGGGTGAAGAGAGCCACAAGATAACATATGAAAATCCTCCTTGAAAACTAATTGAGCATAGCATAAGACATGTGCAGCCAGTGCCCAAAAATTTAAACTAAAAGTGCTAATCGAAAATAACTCAAATGAAATAAAAATCAGCTAATATCTTTATGCAAGAAAACGTCTATGCATACAATTCATGTTGGATGAATGTAATTGAAGAAAAGAGTGAATGTGAAATAAATGATTTGGAAAACTTCAAACCCAAGGAAAAATAATCATTTAAGGGGATTATAAGGATTTAGAGTGGCTTGAATTTCATATGGGAAGAATTTTAATACTCAAAAATTAAATTCAAAGTGTATGGGATAACAAGATTAACACTCATAAGAAATTCCATTGAGCAAAAGATTCTAGTTAGAATGGTATTCGTATTATGATTGAAAATATTTGAGTGCTCATTTTCATCCCAAGAGAAACTAAATAATATCTTCATTTTCAAATATTCCACTTGGAAGATGAAAACATACTTGGACAAGATTTGACATGATGATCATATATAAAAATCATTGATCTAAAAATTACCCATCACATAGAAAAATTTAAGGATGATATAAAGTAAATTTTCCCATATTAAAATTAAATTGAAAAATCCAATTAAGGGAAAATTAGTGTGCAAGGCCTTTGTTTCTTTCCACCTCAGCTGATAATTTTTTTATTGATAAAAAATAGTATTGAAAATAAAATGCAAACATAAAACAATTAAACTAGAAAGAAAAGATAAATTATGTAAATAGATATATTAATATATTCTACCCTACCCCTATCCTATGCTACAATGGTCTAAAAAAAAGCTATGTAAATTCATAATGTCAATGTAGCCATACAAGTAATCACAATCCTCCAAACATATGTTCAATATAAAATATAAGTAACAACACTTGGAATAATAACATATTAAAAGTAGGAAGAATTAAAACATCAAAAACTCTATTCACCATACTAAAAATTTCGTAGTGACAATTCACGGGGAATCAATCTGAGTAAGATCTCTCCAACCATGCTTCAATTATATCATGAGATCTTGCACTACTATCATAGAATTGATGGAGGGAGTTCAAAGGAAAGTGGAATACCAAATGAGAACCATGCATACAACATGTGTAAAGTGTGCTCAGTGAGATAATCATTGTGCTTATAAATTATTTCACCCCTGAAGAAAAACCAAAAGAATGAGGACCTGACATAACCATCGGAATAAACTGAAGTTATTCATCATCTTGGAAAGCCTCCCAGGACTCATACTTCAAGTAACCATTAACTTGAGACAAATTAGTGGAAACAAATGATCTACATGGACTAGTATCCACCATGGTATGATAAGAACCTTCAAGATAATGGCGGAAGAAATTAGCATTAACAATATCAAACAAAGGGATACTTGAACATGAAGACTCTATATTAATAAAACAATGAAGATGAAAAATAAGAAGACATCCTTTGATACACATTTTCTATAGAATTATTTTCATCCCATGAAAAAGGTTGGTAAGGCATAGAATCCATAAGTTCATGGGAAGGGGCGATATCCTCTCTATATTCCATATTCCTATCACCACCATCAAGTAATTAAAAAGGGGTCATCACCATTGAGTTTATCTAAATAGTAGAATGGGTGGCTTCCTGCAAAGTTAAAACATTAAAAATATTATGATACAAATAATAATAAGTGGAAGAATTTAGAGAATTAAATCCTCTCTAGAACAACAAATATTTTCAAAAAGAGAATTCCTAAATGGTAGTTCCTCCTCTTTAAAAACGTCATTCGATGATTATGAATCGGTGGGTTTCATACTAGGAATGGTTTCACAACCAACACGTTCTTCTTGAAGATGGTTTTCCTCATCCAAGAAAAAGGTAAATTGTTGTGATAAAAGACATGTGTATTGTATGTTGATTTATTTTCCTGAAGTGAAAATGTCAGCATGGTTGTCTTGCTCCTACACAACATGAGGATCTAAAATATATTCCAAAGTATATTCATAGTGAGAAGAGGGGAGAAAATGAAAATAATTCTCAGAACAAGAAGTCTTAGTAAATTAATAGTAGGAAAACATTCTTTCTATATGTTAGTTATATCAGGAGAATTTGTAACAGTAGAAAAAATTGAATCAACAGGAATTGATTTCAAATTTTCCATGGGTGAGGAAGAATTCATTTCATGAATGTCCATATTTTCTTCATTGACAAAGTGATCAACATTTAAAGTTCAATCCATAGCTTTCTCTTCCATTCCTTGTGATGAAAAATACGAGAGAGGATAATGAGAACCTGACATAACCATCGGTGTGACCTGAAGTGTCCCATTGTCAACAGGAAAACCCTCCTCTTGGTCAACTAAGGAAAAATATGAACTCAAATTTACAAAAAGGGCCTCTTTTTCTCACAAGAAAAGAAAGGGTGGATGGAGTGATGAGAGGATACATATGCTTTTTCCAAAAACAAATTATCTATATGCTTTATATTCCCTACAGTAAAGAAATATCCACACATATGAACTCCATCTAAACCATTACAATTCTCAACATCTTTATTTAAATCCAAATAAGCGTGTGGGAAACGATTAAAACATGATTTATATTCATCATCCATTGGCCCATATGTTTCATTAGTAAGAGAAAATAAAAAAGAAATCAAATCACTGTTAGAGGGCCTATCATCCAAAGGAAATCTACAACAAAGATGAGTAAATCCAAAAACAAAATATTGAAGGGATTCATCTTTTTCTTCCTAAGCTCTGATATATCTTCACACAAATCATCATAATCATAATTGTCAAAAGAATGGACATATTCTCGCATAAATTGTTTCCATGTGTGAATAGAGGTGGTCGGCAAAGTCTCACACCATCTCTTAACCCGACCTACAAATGTGAGAGTGAATAACCTGCAAATGATATTTCTGTCAGTAATATTGTGAGAAACACAAAATTTGCATAAATTAAAAGTATGTTCAAATGTAGATATTTCATTCTCGCCATCAAGTCTAAGTTGTGACAAGAAATGTAAAATATTTCTAGGAGGTTTGGGGGGTACAATACCAAAAAAACACCTCCATAAAGGGATATGGGATGGATCCATTAGTAAATTAAAACATAAATTAACAAGAATGATACCACGGGATCATCTTGTCATCTATCCCTCCTTCTAGTGTCATTCTTGTTGATGAGTCCAAATATTTTGTCAAGCAAATGAGGGAGAATGATCGATCTAGGTCCCAATCAGACCTACTCTCATTTGGTATGACGTTTCCTACGAGTTTATGGGCCTCGTTGCTACTCATAATTAAAACAAATAAAATGGGAAAGACAATGGAATTCCCCCTCAAAGAGTCATATTTAATCCTAAGGCTAATAAAACTAAAATAAAATTAATCTAATCCTAACTAATCCTAATCTATCCTAGGAGAAAAACTAAACGATAAGTATAGTGACATATGATATCTAGACATCAGAAATAGTTCATAACATCTCAGACATGTTAGCACAATAATATAATATAAATTGTCTCAAATAGTTGAATAAGAGAAATGTAGCATCATCCCTGCACTCATAAGAAATCACAATAGCATAAGGATTCTAGATACCAAGCACATAAATAATTCACATGATCAATACCTAGAAAAATTAAACCACAAATACAAGTGTAGAATAGTGCCATAAGAACTTGAAAAACAATCATGACTTCAAAATGTCTTGTTCTCTTCATTACTCAGAGATAATAGTACAATATTTTGTTACAAAGGGAAAAAGTGCTTCATATATCCTATGAGTTCTTTTTTGTAAGACAAGAGAGAGAGACTCTTCAATTTTCCTGACTCTTCATTTCATTTTCCTTTAGTTTCTTATTTTGAATTTCAAAAATATATATGTGGACATCAAAAAGGACTCCTGGGTGGTTATTTTTCCCTATATCCATTTACAAATGATTATTCATTAAAAATAACCGATTCTAAGATTTTGTCTTCTTTTGCTATTTGAATAGCTTCTGTGCATTTTTTTGTTGAATAAGATCATCCCATATTATTCTCCTTCATCTATGTCTTTCATCGTGCTCTTGCAAATGTAATTTAGGCTCTATGGAATCAAATGTGACTATTTGAACATGAACCACAATTTTCTGATTAAATTTGTGTCTTTTTTCTGTTCTATATTTTCATGGGAATTTCTATTTCAAACTAACAACATTTACCATGTCGTATCATTATTCTCTCTTCCATATTTCCATTGAGTTATCTCGGGCCTGATTTAGTTACTCGTAGCCTTGGATATGGCTGCATGAAGTTGGTATGGCCATTCTTCCCCCCAAATCTGTGGTTGTCTATTTTTTGCATTTTTTTATGTCTTCTATCAGTTGTTTGGCATGTATATTTATACCAATGGGTTCCTCTACCCGATACCTTTCCAATGAGGTATCACGAGCCTCATTCTGACATATTTAGAAAATGTTATGGTTGTTTAAAAAATTTCATTCAACCACCATTGACCAGGCCTATGGGTTAATCTAGACCATTGATTTTTGAAATTGGAAAAGAGAAATATTTCCATATCAATGGTTCTGATTAAGTATCCATCGAACCCCCAAAATAGTAGAGTATGTGTTTGGAGCTTCGCATCAGAATCTTCCTATCTCTAGTTCAATTCTTATCCCGACGTATTGACACCAAGAGTGAGATATAGTCTTTCAATGGATATGGAGAAATTTATATCATTGTTATCGGACTAGTAGGTAGGTGCGGACACTAACATATCTCCCTAGATCCACCTGGATCTTGAACAAAAAAGGACAGGACATGACTCTTTCCCTAAGTTATGACCATTGAATTAGCTAGTAGGAAGGAACAAGTAACATACCTTTGAATCACTTCCTAGGGTCTCTGTTGCTCCCACTTTGCTCCAGTGCTCTCATGAGGTCAAGACCAAGACAACACAAACAAACCAAAGTGAAGATAGAAAAATATATTCAACTGTCAACTTATGTGTATGATCAAGGAATTACACAATAAAGTGAGAATGAATTTATGGGAAAAGGACATGCCACTATATCATATTAATTGAAAGTATAAGATTACAACCTGATCGCCTTGATGTCGCAAGCTTCCTTTCGATGGCTCTTGGTTCCAACACACAC